>RJWT010051382.1:0-10708 GCA_004365215.1 Cuniculus paca
ACCAGTAGTGCAGAAAACCTGGCATGGGCAGAGTGTGGCAGTGCACACCTGTAATCCCAGAACTCAGGAGATTGAAGCAGGAGGATTACTGCGACCTTGAGGCCAACCTAAGCTACATAGTGAGTTCAAGGCCAGCCTGAACCACACAAGTGAGATCTTGTTTCAAGAAAAAAGAAAGAAGGAAAGAAGGAAAGAAAGAGAAAGAAAGAAAGAAAGAAAGAAAGAAAGAAAGAAAGAAAGAAAGAAAGAAAGAAAGAAAGGGAGGAAGGGAGGAAGGGAGGAAGGGAGGAAGGGAGAAAGAGAGAAAGAGAAAGGAAAGGAAAGGAAAGGAAAGGAAAGGAAAGGAAAGGAAAGGAAAGGAAAGGAAAGCCCAACATAGTTGTGACTGTGTCTCAGAATGTGAGAATAGGACTCAGCTGCCCATGACCCAAAGGCTGAGGTCTCTGATGTGAAATGGGCAGTAGGTAGAGATCATGGACTTTGCTTTCTTTGTCTAAGCAGGAGGGGAAGAGGAAGACCAGAAGTCTGTGAGGGAAGCCTGTGGTGGGTCATCTTGCCCACTGCTAGCTTGACAATAAGTGCTGTGTCCCTGTTGGCCTTCTGAGGAGGCAGCAGGGGAAGTAGAGATTCAGCAAAAGATCTTTTTTCCCAAGTTTCACTAAGATGCCAGACGTTTACCAGAAACTTGTTGCTGCCAAGAGCCTTTTCTCCAAATTGAAGAAAAGTTACCACTGAGGAGAAATACAAAATAGCTACAAATGTGACAAAGTAGATGCACAGAGGACCTGAGGGTTAAGACTGTGCAGCATACATTCCTCTTCCTCTGCCTGGTCAGAGCACCCTGACTACCAAGTACCATTGTTTCCTCATCCTTGGTCTACGTGGTTCGGGTGAACCATTCCCAGTCCACAAAATCCAAGAATGAGACTGTGGTTGTTATATGCTATCCTTCCCTCCGTCTCCTTCATTTTTTTCTTCCCTGTCATTCCTTCCCTAGCTTGGCCCCGACTCTTCCCTTCTTCCTCCTCATTATTATTATTATGGTAAATCGATTATCTTCTAATGTTAGCTTCTTGACCAGTTCAATATGTGAAAAATGTTTTCACTTTTTATGAAGTTGAGTCAAAGGAAATCTTTTCATGGCCCATATGCACAAAGAGCAGAAGAGGTTGCAGAAGTGAAGGCTACAGTGATATGGGAAGATCAAAAATATGCATGGATGTCATGATGAAGACTGAAGAAGAAGAGAGGGAAAATATAAGATTTGAAGGAAAAGAGTGGAGAATAGCAACTAAAGAACTGAAGCCTGAAAAGAATGTCAAAGAAATGCTGGAGAACAAGAGGGAGCTGAGAGAAGAGAAAGCAGGTTGATGAGAAAAGCCACTTGAAGAAAGAAGGAAGTTAAAACATCAGAGTCTTACTGAAACTTTGACTTTTAGAAACTCTGTCACAAAAGGTGCAGTGATTAATTTAAGCTTTTCTGGAAAAGTGAGTCTTATTGGTGAAGTTAACTGTGACACTTGTTTTCTGCCTTAAATCTGTTCACTTACTGTACCATGTGTTGGTCTACTGAGGATAAAAACCACCATAGCCTAGATGAGACTGACATCTTCTAAGGAGTAATGAGCTTTTCTGTTACAATGAATGAGGATCTAGTGTTATCTTGTGAGTGTGTGTGTGTGTGTGTGTGTGTGCATGCATGTGTGTGTACTCATGTCTGTAAATGCTTAACACTGGTCCACATGGACTTGGACTGGACTAGCAGAGTCAGGAGCATTTTTTTATTCTTTTAGAGATGACAAAATAGGGATTTTATTGGAAGATGTTTCTAACACGACTTAGGAAAATGAATGCTGTAAGCAAACTTAGTCTTCAGCAAATAAGAGTTGCTTCTAGCCTTTCACCCTGATGTGCAAAGAAAAGAAAAGAAAAGAAAAGAAAAGAAAAGAAAAGAAGAACTAAGAATACCAGGCACCTGCAATTCCAGAACGTGGGAGGGTTAGGGAGGAGGATTAAGTTCTTTTATTTATCTCCAGGAAGTAAAAGAGTTTATCAGTGAATAAACTGAATAATGTTTCTTACTAAAATTTCTATTTAGTTTTAAAAATAGTCTTTACTTTTTAAAAGTTAGCGTGTTCATTACAGGAAACAAAAACACAAGAAGCAAAAAACAAAGCCTTTCACAGTCATAAACAGCTTAGTTCAATATGTCCTAGATTTCATATGTACTTACACAACATGGCATTTTATGGGACTGAGACTGTACACTGTGTTATGCTTTTCATTTTGTTTTTCAAGATTTTGTTTTGTTTTGTTTTGTTTCAAGATAGAGTCTTACTGTATATCCCAGGCTGGCCTTAATCTTGCAGTGATCCTCCTGCCTCAGTCTCCTGAGTGCTAGGTGTCTTGGTTACTTTTCTTTCATTGTTGAGACAAAATACCTGATGCCCAAAGGGAAGGAAGGAAAGGTTTATTTAGCTTACAGTTTTTAGAGGTCTCAGTCCATACTCAACTGGCTTCAAGGCAGGGTGGCATGGCCGAGGGGCAGCCATTTATAGTGCCCACAAGTGACAAGAACGAAAAGACAAAAGGGCAAAAGAGGAAAAGCATGCCTCCTTCTCTCCTTTATAATGTATGCTGGCTACCTACACCTGGACAGGTGCAGCACTCACACTGCCAATCCCAGAGCTAGACAATGAACCAATCATGAACACTAGACTCAGCTGCCTCCATGACTGCATGAGGCTTTGGGGGACACTTAAGCCATGACACCGGGATTACAGGCATGTGTCACCAAGCCCAGCTGTGTCATCTTTTTCCACACATCATAAACACCAATTCAAAATCTCAAAGCTACAAGAATATTTCTGATAACCAAGAATACACTACGCCAACTTGACCTATTAGGAAAAAATTGTAATTTTGCCTTTTTGGGGAACAAAATTTCACTGAAGACAAAACAACAGGTCTTTAGATGCATGTATTGGAAAAGTTATGATTAAAATACTCCATTCTCTTAGTGCTCAATTTAACATAAGACAAACAGGGCATATCAAGCATGTTTCTGAGAGTTATCAGATTCCTACCATTAAGATATTAGCAAGAAGGTATGTTTCCACCAAATTATAATGTGGGTGATTTGGTGTAGGTATGTGTGCATACAAAGAAACCTTCTCAGCTGGGTGCCATGGCATACAACTATAATCCTGACCATTCAGGGGGCTCAAGATGGAGGATCTTGAGTTCAAGACAATTCTGAACACCTCAGTGAGACTTTATCTCAAAACAAAAACAAAAAGGAGCAGGGATGTTGTTCAAAGGTAGAGTGCTAGCCTCATGTGTACCAAGTTCTGGGTTTAATCTCCAGTAGTGGGAGTAAAAACTGGACCTAGTCAAGCTTGCTGCACCCCCACCAATTACCTGAGTAGAGAAGGCACATGAAGTCTGAATCAAAGAAATGACCAAGAAGGTAAATGCAAGCATTAAAAGAAGAAAAAAGAAGCATGAAAAGATTTTAAATTACTTACTTTTCTGAATTGTCAAATGACAGTGCTTATAATTGTAATGAGGATAATTTAAAAGTTAGCTGAGCCAGTCTAGCCCCCATGTGTATTCAGGCCACCACAGGGACTCTCCTGCAGGTAACCAGCACAAGCAGGGAGAAAAAGCCAGCCCAGCCCTCATGCACATGAAGGCCACCATCAGAACTCTCCCACAGATAGGCAGCACTGGCTGGGAGAACCAGCCAGCTATACTTTGGAGAAGCTGCAAATGTCTGGAGAAGTCTTCCCTGCACACTACTGCCTCCTGGGGAACCCAGGTTAGGACAAACCCAGATGCCTGACCCATCCCCCTATACTATGGACAGATAGCCAATGTGGGAAGTACCTGGGACCCCATGACCTGCTCATCCTGAGGAAGCCAGGAAAATGTCAAGAGGAAAGAGCAAAAGGCAATCTCTGGCCTCCAGCCCTAACAGAACAAGTCCAGGAGAGATAGACATGGAAGAAAGTAGAAGTCGCACACTTGAAATTTCTGGGACGATGGCCACTGAAGTAAAGAAACTATTTACTATTCTCTCTCTCATTGCTCACAGGAGAGTAACGTCAGAAGCTTTTTGAGCATTTTCCATCATGGGGAAATGCCCAGAGTGCTTCTGGAAACAAACAAAAATGTTTATTAGTGTCTCTGTTCCTTCACATCACTTCATGAAGATGTCAGCTGTCCTTAAGTAGGTGCATAAATTTAATATGATCTCAGTTAAGATATAGACAACAAAAATAGTAAAAAGTCATTCTTAAAATACCATAGTAGACATTAAAATGCATTACGAAGTTTTGATCGAGTGATGCTGTATAAGGCAGATTGCTCTGAATCTGTGATAGAACTACATTAAAAACACATGCAAATTTTTGATAGAACTACATTAAAAACACATGCAAATTTTTGATTCAGCAACTGTGATTTTAGTATTTTGTCAGTGAGGTAATATTAGCATGTGTGGAAAATGACATATGTAAAAGATCACATATTATATTATATTATATTATTAATAGCAAAAAATTAACAATAGCCTAGCTGTTCATTAACAGGGGACAGATTAATAATTCATGATCTTTCTTCACAATAAAATTCTATGAAAGATGAAGATATTCTCTATGCAGTGATAAATTATCTAGATACACAGCAGTATATTTGGTATACCACTTTTTTTCACAAAGAAAGGTGTGGGGAATTTACATGTGTCTCCATTTCTAGAAGAATTTGTTGTGGTTGCTATGAAACAGAGAATGGAGATGAGAATTCAAACTATTACTTTTATTACAGATAGGCCTTTATTAGAGAACAGCAGCCAGGCATGCACCAGTGGTGGGTTTCCTGGTGCTAACCCCAGGGGCAAGGAGTTTTATTGCCTAAGCTGGATTGCCCCCAGCCTCCCTGTGCTGGGGCAACCCCTGGACATCTCTTAACATGGAGGTGGAGAGCAAAGTTTGTCAGCCAGAGTCATCTTAGCTCTCAGAAGACAGAAAACTGTGCTACAAACAGCAGATTTCCCCCTAAACAGCAGATTTTCCCCCAAACTCATCAGCAGTGTAACTCTCCAGGGAGGAGAAAAGCACACGGTCAGAGGCCAGGAGTTAGCAAAAGAAACTGAGATGGGAAAGTAGGGTATGTATGTTAGTTACTTTTCTCTCTTTGCAGAGACAAAATACCCAATTCCCAAAATTAAGAAAGAAAAGGTTTATTTAGCTCACAACTTGTGGAGGTTTCAGTCCCTAATCTCCTGGCTCCAAGGCAGAGTGGCACATGGCAGAAAGCAACAGTTCATGGCATCAGAAAACAGCAAAAGCAACAAAAGCAACAAAAGCAAAAGGGGGAAAGCAAAGAAAAGACTCTTCTGTCCCTTATATTGTATGTAGGCTACCTACCCTAGGGTGGCTATAGCACTCACACCCATAATCCCAGCATTGCACCATGAATCAATCACAAATTCTTGAAAGCTGCCCCCATGACTGCATGAGGCTTTGGGGGCACATCCAGACACAAACCATAACATTCTGGTCCTGGCCCCCCAAATACTCATACACATCCTTTATGCAAAAGACATTTAGTCCAACTCCAAGAGTTGCCAATGTCTAACAGTTTCAGCATTGCTGAAAAGTGCAAGTCCCAAGTCTCCTCCAAGATCTAAGGCAAACTCTTAGCTGTGAGCCCTTGTACAAATGAAAAGAAAGTTAATCACTTCCAAGATTCAATAGCACAAGATAAACATTACCACTCCAAGAGGTACAAACAGGGGGTATACAAAGGAATGGGGCCAAAGGAAGTTCAACATCTAGCAGGGCAAACATGGTCCTGCAGTTCCATGTGGAACATGTGAAGAAAGATGTGGTAAATTGTAAACACCAAAGGGCTTGTGTGGCTCTGCCCCTATGGTACTTCTGGTGGTTGCAGCTCCATGGCTTCTCTGTTAGGCCTGCTTTTCTCCCTCCCTCCTTGCTGGCTTCCTCAGATGACCCATGTTCCTGACTTCTTCAAATTTCTAGGGTGTTCACTGCACCTTTGGCTTCAACCTCACAGCTTCACACATTGCCCTCTCAGAGGCACATTATCTGACCTCCCAGGCTTTCTTCTCAAATCTGGGTGTAAATCTTTTTAACTTCAGAACTCTTGCATTCTGCATGCACCTAAAACCAGTACTATGAGGGTGATGCCAATGTCAGCCACCAGCTGGCACAGTAACCAGGCAGTTTTTGGGTGTAGGGGTCAAGTGTCTGAACTGCTGGGTGCCCTGAATCCAATTCTGAAGAACAAACTCTCCAGGCTGCCACTGTTGTGGAACCTGGTGTGGCCACTACTACCATTCTGTAACATAGTGTGTCTGCTGCCATTCTGGAACACGGTATCTTGTGGCTTTCTCCTCAAAGCAAAGGCTTTTGCTTTTGCAGTTTTGAGGCTGCAAAGGGTGGAGACTTGCTGCTTCTTGTGATGCCCTCAGGCCATCTTTTATATTCTCCTATTCTTTCTGAGCAATCCAGATCTCCTCACCTCTATCTTTGCAGTCTGCAACCTTACTGGAGCTTCCATTCTGGCCAAACTCACAACATTTTAAATCATTCTGCTCAGCTCTTTGCTCTTGATTTTCAACATAAATCTGGTTAAAAGCCCCAACAGTAGGCATGCCACTGCTTCGACATTAGACTGCCCTGAAATTTCTTCAGATTAATTAGTCTGCCACCCTTAATCTTAGTCTCTGGCAAAGTCTCTGGACATGAGCAAAATGTAGACAAACTTTTTGCCAAGTCATAACACACATCATTTGGAGTCCAACAGTCAATGTGAGCCTTCTTTCCAGCAGAAATCTCCCGAGCCTGGTCTTTACTGGCAGGATTTCTATCAGTCTTCTGTTCCTCTGAGCTCTAACCAGAATCTCCCATAAAGAACAGCCTAAGGCATTCCAGTTCTACTCTTTCAGGTGACGTTTCTGAATCTTTCCAAACTCTTCCCACAAGTTATTCCAAAAGGCTCTTGAACTGCATGGTTAGGTATGGTCACAGCAACAACCCCACTTCTTTGGTACCGAATTCTGTCTTGGCTACTTTTCTCTCATTGCTGGGACAAAAAACTCGACACCCAAAATGAAGAAAGGAGAGGTTTATTTAGCTTACAGTTTTTGGAGGTTTCAGTCCATAATCAGTCGGTTCCAAGGCAAGGTGGCATGGCACAGGGGCAGTACTTCAAGGCAGCAGCCAGAACAAAAGGGGGGGGGCAAAAGCAAGCCTCTTTTCCTCTTTGTATTGTACACAGGCCAGCGCCCCTCTCCAGGGCAGGTGTAGCACTCACAAAATCTCTGTGCCCTCCTGTTGATGGGATGAGGATGTTTACAAAGTAAGGATCCTGGCTCTCTGCTGAGTCTGAGAGACTTCTAAACTTCTCAAGTTGACATAATGTATCAGCCATAAAAATACCCTATGCCCAAAATTAAGGAACGAAATGTTTATTTAGCTCACAGTTTGTGGAGGTTTCAGTCCATAGTCTGCAGGCTCCGAGGCAGGGTGGCACAGCAGAGGGTAACAGTTCATTGCAGAGGAAGACAGAGAAAACAAAAAGGAAGGAGCATGGAGAGAAGACTCTTTTTGTCCCTTCTAGTGTATGTAGACCACACCCACCCTAGGGTGGGAATAGCACTCACACCCATAATCCTAGCATTGGACCATGAAGCAATCACAAATTCCAGAAACCTACTCCCATGACTGCATGAGGCTTTGAGGGAACATCCAGACACAAACCATAAAAGTATGGATAATGCTGGTTGGGAAAGGAGGTGTGCAGGAAACACGTGTGCAGTGCAGTTCCCAAAACCCTACATGTGGACTCCTCCCAGGAACTTGAGTAGGTTTTCCATAGGAAGGCCTAGACCTGATGTCACCCCGAGGAGTGGGTGACACAAAAAGGATGTCCATGGTGAGTTTTCACCACTGTGTTCCCTCTTGTGTGGTGGCTGCCCTCATGCTGTGGGGTTACTTTTACTTGACCCAAACTCACTCTGTAGAGTCTGTTTCTTTCACCACCTTTAATAAAACTTTGCTACCTTTGCACTTGTCTTGACCAATTCGTTGGTCAGGACAAAAAGAACCTAGAAACTACCTCCAGAAAGGTACTCCAGCACTCCAGAATCCATTAACAAAACTGTCTTTGGGTGTCAGGCATGATAGTGCACATCTGTAGTTCTAGAACTAAGGAGGCTGAGTTAGGAGGTTTGTTGTGAGTTTGAGGCCAGCCTGGTTACATAGTGAGTTCAAGGCCAGCCAGAAGTACATAGTGAGACCCTGTCTAAAAAAAAAAAAAAAATCTTCAGGACTTTTACATTTGTGTGTGAACAAGAAGCAAGCCTCCCCAGTTCCAGGTTTCCTTGTATTTTTAAATTTCCTGTTCAAATAGAGTTCCCCTAACCCATAACCCTAGAAAACACTGGCTGAGATCCTTAGTGGACAACTCAAGCTGTGGATGTGAATAGGGCCAAACCTATTCATACTGGTTTCTTTCCCTGTATTTGCTGATAAATGACTAAGGAGCAAGTCGAATATACATTGTGGATATGATGGACAAAGGGATGATTTGTGTTCTTTGTAGGGTGGGTGGCATGGTGTTTTTGGTCTTTTTACATGAAACACATGGTTTGCCTTTTAAGAGAACATACATGGAGTTTAGGAGGTAGCTGCAGGCTTGATTTGGAGGAATGCAGTCTGGACCTGTCTGACCCATCTAACCCCTTCCCAACACCTACGCCTCAGGGAGAGTGGGCAGAAAGTCTCAAAGGTGTTCCACGAGGAGAATTCATGCTGAGCAAACTTCTTAATGTCTTTTCCAGGACCAAGAGCTGCTACTCTTCATTGCTGGCAGTGGTTGTATTGTTGTGTTGCCCATGTACTGGGTCAAAATGAAGTGTGCTGGCTCCCACATTGCACACTGACCTTTTCTTTTCCTCTTGAACACTGACCAAGTGGAGGATCCAAGAGATGCTCAGTAGTGTTTACCTTGACTCTGCTATTAAGGATTGGTCTGGATTTTTCTTTTTTTTTTTTTTTTTTGAGACAGGGTCTTACTGTGTAGTCAGGGATGACCTTGAACTCACTGTGTAATACAGGCTAGCCTCACACTTGCAGTGATCCTCTGAGTGCTGCGATTACAGATGTGAACCACTATGCCCAGCCAGAGCAGTCTAGATTTTAAAACTACTCCTAGAAGAAGGAGCAAGTGGTAAAGAAAAGGAGAACATGTCAAAGAAATCACAACTAACATTAAAAAAAAAACAAAAACAAAAACCAGAAATCGCAGCTCAGGGGTGGCTAAAGGGGTTTCTGATCAAGTTTCTCCTAATCCTTGTAAAACTGATGTAAAATGGAACAATGCAGTTAATGTTTTATGAAGGTAAAATCAATTAACTTTTTTCCTGATGTTTGTTGTGTCCTAAATTTGCTTTGTTAAAACATTATTCTTTTTGTTGTCATAATAGATGCTACTTACTTTTGCTTTTTTATCTCTGCTAATTGCTTTTAAATATGTCTTACTTGGCAAAATTTAATGGTTGGAAGTCCTCCTTTCCCCTCTGATTATCTTACTGATCCATGAAATACAATAACTTAGGACACATTTTTCTAAAAATGCCTATCAAGGGGTGCCATGAGATGTTAAACTCAGTATAATAAGATTTGCTCAAAACAGAAAATTGTGGTTAAAATATTCTTCAAATGAATATCAAAAATAAGAGTAGAACAGCTGAGCAGGTGGACAAATAATTTCTGTAAATTGCAAATGATGTGTAGACATACCACTCCTCAAAAAATTAGGAAGAATTAAGGTAAAAAAGCCTGCCTGAGCCGGGCGTGGTGGTACACTCCTGTAATCCCAGCACTCAGGAGGCTGAGACAGGCGGATCGTTGTGAGTTCGAGACCAACCTGGGCTACAAAGTGAGCTCAAGGCCAGCCTGAACGGCAAAGTAAGACCCTGTCTCAAAAACACCAGGGCCTGGGATCTAGCTCACCGGTCTAAGCACCTGCCTGGCAAGCGCAAGGTCATGAGTTCAATCCCTGGTGCCGCAAAAAAAAAAAAAAAAAAAAAAAGCCTGCCTGTCTTTAAAGATACTGCTTACTTCATAAACCTTCTTATCACTTTAACAGTTTTAACACTCATCTTTAAAAAACCCAAACAGAGGCCACATTATGGGCAGCCCAATGCTTCCACCTTGTCAAAGCCTGTTGTGAGACTCTTCAGCTGCCATAATTATGCGAGCTGATTCCCCTAGTAAATCCTCTTCCATGTATCTTCCATATATGTAATAAATAGAAGTTTACTTTCACTTTCTTGACTTTAGTAAAGTTACAGCAAAGTATTAATGTAAAGTCTAAAATTTTTCTTTCCTGTGGTTCAAAACATTGCATGTTATCAACTAATAATGAAGTCCAGTAATAGCTTAAATATCTATAGTTTTCCTTCTGAAATATTTTAGCATTCCAATTTCCATTAATAAAGTTTTTGTGTATTTACTTACATCTCTTGCTTTCTGGACAAATTTCTTTAAAAAGTAGACTGTTTGATACCAGAAGGTAAGGATAAAGGACTGCAATAATGGCCTGGAAATCATGATAGAATCATGTTTTAGTTCGGATTTCTCACTTCTGCCTCTCTCTCTCTCTCTCTGTCTCT
>RJWT010051383.1:0-10710 GCA_004365215.1 Cuniculus paca
TACAGTTTATGTGACATTCAACCATTTTTAAATTCAAATTTTAACGTAAATTGTAATATTTTTTCATTGAAAGACTGTTTTGTAGTCTATATGCTTTTTTACTTTTTAGAGATTTGTAATGTGTCTCATCCATTTACTTTTTAAATTTGGTTTTGTCTTGTTAAATATTTATCACTTATAGTATTTCCAGAAATTATTCTTTTGGCTTTGTGACTTTTGCTTTTACATATTTATTTATTTATTTGAATGGGTCTCACTATGTAGCACAGGCTGCTCTTGAACTTGCAGTGATCCTCCTGCTTCAGCCTCCTGAGTGCTGGGATTGCAGGTGTGTGCCACCATGTCTGTTCATATATTGATTTTATTTTTCTTTTCCTATCAGCTTCTTGAGATGAAGGTTCAGATAATTAACATTCAAAGGTATACTTTATCTAACATATATTTAAATTTAAATTTCCTTCTAACCACTGTAATTCTGTTGAGACTATGTTAGTGTAGTCCTTTCTATTCACCCTTAATCACTGAGTCTGGTCTTATTCCTAAAGGGTCAGTAGCCAGGCCAACTTTCAGTTACCTGTGTGGTAATTAAAAGCAATGATGCCTCTTTTTTTTTTAAAGATCAATTTTTTTAAAGACTAATTTTTACAAACTAATTTCATTAAGATTGTTCTTTTAACTGGTGATAGGCAGGCAATTTTATTCTTTTGGTAAGTAGGGCTATATATAAAGTACATATATTTAATTCACTAAATTCACTAAACAACCCAGTAATCATTTTCTCTGACTATATATTCAAATAGTTCATGATCTCTGTGCTTTTATTCTGCTATTCCACCATTAGGCTGAAATTCAAGGTCTCTCCTAATGCCTTGCTTTATTGTCCACTCTCACACAGTTCACTGCATATTCTAAGCATTCTGTATCCATCTCAACTTGTGGCTTACACAGCACTAGAAATTAATGCTGTAGATTAGGGTCAGTGATCATGTGCCTGCAAAGGTGGTGTTTGCCTTTGGAACATGAAGAATTACTAGCAGCCTTGCACTGTTTCATCTGGCATTTGAAAAAAACAAGTGCAGAGCGATCCGTTAATTTGTCTGTGGCCACACAGCTAGTGAGAACCCATGCTCTGAAGCATGACTCTTTGTTGGAATTCCACAGTATTGAACTCAGCACTACATATCCATTATGCGTAGTGAGTGACGTATTGTGTAGAGAGCTTACAAATCAGTAACAGATTACTACCTGACAGGTAGGAAAATGGAATAGATTATGTCTGATTAATTTTCCAACACATAAACTTTATCATTTGATATATATGTGTAGCCAAAAAGAATTTCTCAAGTGATAATAATCAATGAAAAATATTAATGAAAATGCGAGCATTTAGACTTATTCTATTTTCTAAAACATACTGTATGACGAATAAGGACGTTCTATTTTCTTCACATTTCCATTAATAATAATGGTTACTGTGTGATTATCCTTATTAGCCATATACTGTAGTTTTTCTTTTTGTATAAGAGAAGAAAGTATTAAAGAATAAATAACATATATTTATGTATATTATGTAATGGCATTGCCATAATAATGTCACTTTTTACATAATTTTGATAGTTGTCACATTCTATTGCTTCTAGAAAACATAGTAAATAGATGGAAGTTTAGCTGAATTCTTGGTGAATTGTATTTTCTGTTCCATTGTATCAGCTAACATCAAGGAGAAAGGGAAAACTTTGGTTGCATTTCAAATACTGATTTTTAAATACAGTCATGATTTCCATTTGCCTTTCAGTGTGCTATGATAATTATAACCACCACATTTTAACCCTGAACTCTAACCTAGATTACTGGGTTCACATGTCCCACATAAATGAAAACAAATCTGGAGAAGGACTTCGTGCTTCTGGATGCTTACCTATGCCTTTCCTACTCCATGAAATAACTTTTTCCTTGGTTTTACCTTTATTGAGCTAATTATCCTTTAGTTGTGTCATCCAAAGTAGTGCTGAAAGCCCTTAGATGAGTACCTCCACTCTGCCAGGCCTTTCTTGTGGGACTTACTCCAGTGTATTTTTATTCTTCTACAATAGAATTTTGAGAAGGATAACTGTGTCTTCTGGATCTGTATAGTTCAGGCACATAAAATAAAACTGGACAATAAGTGGACAATGCATAACCATTTGATACTTTAATAAATAAATGATACCAGAATAATAGAGAGGACAGTGCCACCCTTAAAATTCAAAATTGTATTTGATGAAAAAATTGTTAGTGTCCTCAATTGAATTAAAATAATCTGCAACAAAAGGTTACAGAATTTTTGTTCAAATCCTTGCATTTGTCACGTTATTGAACAAAATTAAGATAAAATAATACCAAAGGCAATTGTGATTTGACTGCTTGATCAATAGCAATCCTTAAAATACAGTAGCTCCCATTTATCAAATATTTATTTGACACTATGGTAAATATATCTTGAATCTTCCATACCAGTTAAATGTCATAAGATACTTCCAAATTTCTATAAACAACTTTTAAGGTTTACAGTCTAAGAAAGAAGGGCAGCAGCTGGTAAGGCGGGTGGAAGAAATTAAATATGATGCATTTCTGAGCACATATAATGACTTTTTATTTATTTATTGCTAATGGTAGTGTCAAGAGGGAGTAGTTTGCAGTAAAATATAGTTAAGACATGTAATTGCTTAGAAATAACGTTCCCAATTATTAGTTTATTATTAAATTTCAAGAGTATCTTAACAACTTTAAAAATCTTCAAACTTGTGAATTGTTACCATTCATTAAAATGTTAAGAACATTTAGGATTGTTAATGAAACGAGAAAAGTCACATACAATATATAAATATTAGTGTAGAGCAACTTGAGAATTTTGTATTATGTTACATTAAAATACATTAATGTTATTTTCCCTTCAAAAATAACTCTGACTTCACTTAGCCCTGTATACCTCACTGAGAGTTGCATTGGGTCAGCTAATAGCTTAGGCATAGTGAGCTGATAAATCGGAATAGCAATTACCAGTGAGAGATTAAAACCCAGCAGAGACAAGTTACCATCTCCTGAGAAATCAGCAGCAGTTTTCCTTGGAAAAGTCAAGCACCATCAGTTTAAGCGAAAGGATTAGAGAAGTTTCTTTAATTAGAAAGTTCATATGCACAAAGCAAGGAAAATCATTTTCCTTCAGCGTGATGATGTTCAGAAAGGTGGAGAATCAGGTTGGTAATTCAGCTCCTCTGAAATGTTGATCTAGTGTCAAGGCTGTCACCTGTTTGATGGGTAGTATCTCCAGCTCTTCAGTTTGTGTGTCAGCCCTGTGTGCAGCAAGGAGACTTATGCATAAATCCTAATAGAGAGGGTGGATGGTAGATTGGTTCTTAAAGCAGTCAGTAGCTAACAAATTACTATCCCTGGATGAAAAATGAGGTCATGAAGATTTAAGTGTGGCAAGAAAGAAGAAGGTGCTGTCTGTGCAGGAAAGATACTTAGCATGAATCCATCTGTGGTAATAGATTAATTGCCTTCATTAGAGAAGATGTATATCTCACACCACCTATCAATAACTGTTTCAGATACACTCAGGAGTGATTGCTCTGTTGAGACAAAAGATAAAACTTATTTCCAAACAAAAATAAAAGCAATGTATTTCTAAAATTTCTTATAACTGAGTTTCATAATAAAAAAAACTACATATTAAGTAGAGAAATAGAGATAAGAAGAGTCACTTTAATATGCTTTATTATTGTTAATGAATAGTTCTTGTAAAACTCTGCAATAGTCTGATAGAGTTATGCTGAAGGAAACATTCACTTGACTTGCTTTTGATTTGAGTTTAAGAGAATTAGATATTTATTTACTTATTTACTTATTTTTAAAGGAGGAAAGCTTTATTTAGCTCACAATTTGTAGAGGTTTCAGTCCATAACCAGCTATATGTCCCTCAAAAGCCTCATGCAGTCATAGGTGGGGCATTTCCAGAGGGGGCTGAATCTAGAATGTGAGACTGATTCCTGGTGCAGTGGTTCGGTCAAGATCTATTCAAAAATAGAACCAAACATAAAGGATCATTGTCCTGAATAAGACAATATGTCCATTATATCCTATTGCAGTCAGAGAAAAATTTGCTTAAATTTTATTATAAGATATTTCAATAAATTAAGCCAACTAAATCTATAATCTTGGGGGTATTTATTACATAAAATTTAATGTGGCTATATTAAGTAAAATTAATATACATGTGACACTGGCGAATGAATTGATGGACTTTCCGATTTCCTCCTTCTTTTAGAAATGCTTGATCAAAGGAATTAATGCCTCAGTAACAGCTGGTAAGGCAATTTAGACTCTTAAGATCGTTAAGTGTATTAGTTTTCTTGTTGCTGAGATGCAACACTTGACACCTACAATTTAAAGGAGATGTTTAATTTGGTTCACTATTTGGTGGGATTCAGTCCATGGTTGGCTTGCTCCAAGAATGAAACATCATGATTGAAAGGCATGGCAGAGAAAAACTTTTAAATTCTACAGCAACCGGAAAGCAGAAAAATAAAGGATGATCCAGTGACAAGAATATACCCCTAAAGAAAAACAAACAAACAAAAAAAAAGCATTGTTCCCTTCAAGGTCAAGCCTCTTGTAATCTTCGTCTAACAAGGCCATACTTCCTAAGAGCAGATTTAGCTATGTATTAGTTATGTACTCATCTGTGGTTTAACGCTGTGCCCTCTGGTTCAATTGTCTTCCAAACACCCCATCTGTCATAATACCCCAACTGCCCTGGCCCCCCAAAAGACTCACATTTATCTCATATAAAATGCATTTAGTCAACATCTAAGAGTCACCAAATTCTTAACCTTCCAGAATTTTTGAAAAGTCCAAATCCAAAGTCTCCTTTGAAACTCAGTGGAAACTCTTAGCTGTGGTTGCCGATAAAAATTACAAAGAAGGTTAAATTCCAACATACAATGACTCAGCATAAATATGTCCATTCCAAAGGAAAGGAATAGAAAAGAGTTTAACTAAATCAAGACCAAAATTTAGCAGGGTAGACAGTAAATCCTGTACTGGTAGCTCTATGTTCAGCACCCAGGAAGCCTGTGATGAGATGCAAGCTCAAAAGGACTTAGGCAGGTCCATCCCACTTTGGCAGTTGAAGACCACGTGTTCTTTCTCATGGCCTATCTCTATTCATTTCTTACAGTTTTCTTCAGCTGATTTTCAACATTTCTCTCTCTTTTCCAACTTTCTGTGACTTTGGCTGAGACTTTGGCTCCATTCTCATAGCTTCATTCACTGCCTTCTTAGGAACTTCCAGCAGGAAAAGTAACCCTGTCACACATTTCTACTTTGCCTCCCAGGGCTTCTTCTGGTCTGGATGAAAGCCTCTGTGATCCCATAACTCTTGCATTCTGCATTCCTGTACAGCTAGCACCTCATGAATGATGCCAAATCTTCTGACAATTTAAGCAGTAGTTGGACCACTTGGACCATGGCTGCAGAGGTGTCTGAGTGCATGAAAGGCTGAACTTGTGGAAATACTTCCTAGTTGTCCTTTAATGAACAGGGTGCCTTTGGGCTTCTATTTTTTTCAACAAAGTATTTTAAAGGAGTTTACTTTTTACACACTTAAACCTGCTTGGCTGAGATCTGGTGAATGTCTAAGGTGCCCTAAAGTCATATCTTATATTGTCTTGTTGCAAAATGTTTGGATTAATTTTAATGCTAATCTTTTTAACACCCATGTTCTCCTAGGCCCTAACTTTACAAGTGCTTCCTTTCTGTCCAATTTGTAAATTTGTCAAGTCCCACAGCCCTGCTTTTTCTCCTGGTTCTCACTGTAGATATGATCAAAAGCAGCAATATTAGGTTCCTTTACAATTTCCTTACTTGATCAGTTGGTCCATTACTCTTAAATTTAGCCTCCCACAAAGTATTAGGACATAATGTATACAAATTCATTGCCAGAATGAAATATGCATAGCTTCTAGTCCAGTTTTCAATAGAATCTTCATTCTTAACTGAAGCATCATGAGCCTGGCCTTACTGCCCACATTCCTTTCAGCATTCTGGTATTATAAGCTCCAACCAGAATAACCCATTAAGCTTTGCTTTCAGTTTCTTTAGGCAGCATATCCAAACTTTCCAAATTCCTTGTACAAACCAATTCCAAAGACTTCTAAATCACATAAATTACATAGCCAGGTACGGTGAAAGTAATGACCCATTTCTCTGTCAATTTTCATTAGTCATTCTTCCCTCAATGGAACAATTTAACTGACAGCTACAACTTTAAAAAAAAAAAAAAAGGAGAAGTTCATGTGGCTCATGGTTTCAGGGAGTTCAATCAATGCTTGACTTGCTCTAACACATAAACATCATGGTGAAAGAGTGTAGCAGAGAAAAGTTACTCAGTACATGGCAGCTGGGTGTTAGGCTTAAGAACATATCCTTTCAGGTCATGTCATCAGTGGTCCACCTCCAATCAGGCCTCACCTCCTAACAACACATTCAGCCATGAATTCATTGATGGATTAATTTAGTGATCAGTATAGCACTCCCAAGATCCAATCATCTTCCAAAAATCCTACCTCTAAATAAATGTGACTTTTGTGGAACATTTAAACCTAAACCATAAAACTAAGCTATGTAGAGTTTTAAAAATTATTTTCATGGAGATCTAAAATAACATATACCCTATCTTAAATAGCTAAGGTGAGTAAATACATCTCATATCATCACACAGCATTATGGAAAATGCAATTAAAATTATATTAACTATTTTCTATCTTATTTATTTATTTATTTATTTATTTATTTATTGTTGGTACCAGGGATCAAATTCATGACCTCACGCATAGCAGGCAGGTGCTTGTCTGAACTAAATCTCTAGTCTCCTTTTAATTTAAAATACAAAACTTATATGATTAGAGAGTTAAAATTTTGTACATTCAGTATGAATTCAGCCCAGACACTGATGCTGAGAATATGTAAGTGAACAAAACAAATGTAAGACCATGATCTAAGTTTTCATTCTAGTAGTGGAGATAGACAATGAATAAGAAAATTTATACATAATGGACTACAACTCAGGTAGAAAAAAGGATAAATTTTAGATATTTATAGGAAAATAGATACACCTCAAAAACATAATATTGCAGGAAATAAATAATACATACAGGTTTAAATGCTCTCATTTAGTAATCCAAAATACAAATAAAGAGGATCAATAAAAGGAAGCAAAGACAGATTTTCACAAATGGGAAAAGGACCAAGAGACTGAGAGTGAGGAGAGGGGAGTAGAAGTAAAATGATTTAAAATGCATCAGCTACATGTGCCAAGTACACAGAATGAATGCAACCTTTATATGTTGCAAACATGAACTACTACTATTACTAACAATAATGGGGGAAGTAGATACAGAGATTGAGGAGGGAGGTAGGTAAGGAGAGGCGAGGAAATAAAAACAATCAAGATATGTTGATTAGATGGGCCTGCTACCTACAATGAATTAAGTATCATGCACTCCAAACAAGTACTAAAATAAGTGAAATATACAGTGTGGTAGAATGTGACAATGGACAAGAAGGAAAAAATAAAGGAGAAAAGGGAGATAAAGAGTTTCACATGTGTTCAACTCAGGGATGCTACTTTAGGTGACCAGGGAAAACTTGTCAGGGAAGGTGACATTTAAATTGAAACACCGGAAGTAAATGAACTGACTGATGTTCTGGGAATGCAGCATTCTCTGCAGAGAAGACAGCAAATATAAAGTCCTTGACATAGCGGTTTGGTGAGAGTGTGACTCAGAAACAGCAAGGGCACAGCGTGGTTGGCACAGAGTGGCTAAGGGGTGGCATCAAGACACCTATGTTGCTCTTTCCTTTCCTTTTCTTTCTCCCTATACTCCCCATGTGGCAGGTTTTAACCTCTCTGATAACAGTATTAAAAGTCAATATGCTTGCTGATTTTTCTGTGTTATTTATTATCATCAGTAATTATTTGCTCACTTCTTTTGTTTGTCTCATCAGAATATACAAAGGTCAAAAATGGAAGGAGTGCAAGGTCTTACTTACCATACATGTGTCCTTTCTGGTATTTAGCACAGCACTAGGTGCCTAGTAGATAGTCAAAGGTCTGTTGAATAAGTGAATGTTTTTTCTAAAGGTATGAACAGAACATGCTCACTTGCAAAGAGTTATCAGTCTGTAATGTAGGATTTGTGAACTTTTCTATATGTAATTTTATAACAATTGATTTCCACACAAGAGGTATAATGAAAAAAATACAGTTAAAATTTAACACGATTTCAATAAACATTAGGAGGTAGAGACGAAATTAAAAAGGCACTCTACCTGGAAGTTTTCTGCCATCTCATTCTATTCCTGTGGTTGAATTCCAGGGAGGTAATACAAAGGAATCATCCTTCTTACCAATCTAGGCTGAAAATCTCTCTTGCAAAGCACCTCCCCAGAAACTCAGAAATAATTTTGACTGAGTTTTCTAGCACTGATGTAGTTCAGTTAGACTTTCAATTAAATCATCTCTGATTAGCTATTTGAGACAACAAATACCATTTAATTCACTAGAAGCAGATGGTCAAATCAGATAGCCAAATTCATCTTCACTGAGTCCACATACAACTACTGCATATAATAAATATGCAAAATAATTAACTTTATAATAAGACATGTTTTTAGTAATTGGATATTAGAAATTAATTAGAGCACAGACATAATGTATCTTGTAATATCAACCGAAGTTGTGTATAAATATCCCAGATGCTAACTTATTCTCCCTTGTTCTCATTCCATGTATAAAAAGCTTCGATAAAGTAATAGCAGTAAACATAAGGAAGAACTCAGTTACTTCAAAATATATAGAGCAATACCTAATAGTCTGGTAAAGGAATTCCAACAGATGAGCTAAAATTTTATATATATATATTATATATATAATATATGTATAATTTATATATTTTACATATGTAATTTGTGTATAAAATTACATATGTAAAATATTTACATGTATATATTTTTAATTTGCAATATATAAGTACCTATTTAGCTTTGTAAATTTACATAGACATATATATGCAATTTCATTTTCACAAAGGCAGGTATATTTATTGCTGTATAACAATAATAATTTTAAAAACCATAAAAATTAACTTTTTTTCCAAATTAGATTAAAGTAACCCTAAAACATTTGAAGCAGAGTTTTGTTGGTCTGAAAACCCTTTTAAATCTTTAGGCAGCACAGAAAATTCCATGGATTGTGACTCTGGGAAACATTTAAAACATTCTTTCAACTCATAGTGGCTTACCAAGTGTTTCATATTGAATAACCTTCGTGTGCTAGCCATAATGAACAATGTCTTTTTTTCTTCATTGTTTCATTAACTTTAAAAAAAGAAAATCTGAAAGTCTGGGAGAGAACATGTACATTTTTCATGTATACAATCCTTGATTGTGTGAACTCGGTTATTGCTATGTGTTTGTCACGTAGTACAGAAGATTCAAAAGTTGAACTAATGCGCCTACTTCCTTGTTTACTGGGAGAATAGCTTGTGTTCCAATGGCTGAGCTTTTTCAGCTAAAGTTCCTATTACTAGTCGTTGATTGATCTCCAAGATTGACTTAACTCTGCAACAGATCTTCTTAATCATTAAAGGCTTAATTGACTTGTTGCTTGGTAAATGGACCAGAGTTTTCAGTCACATCATGAACCTGAAATGATAGTGTTCTTCCCAATAAACTGTCACACCACGGCATGACTACAAGAATAATTTTCAGAAACTTTACACATAATGCTGAGATCTCACAAGTGTATCTTTCTATCAAAATCATGTTTTGTGCATTTATGTTTATTAGTTATAATTTTATTCTTCATCATATTTTCCTTTATTATGCCAATAAATCAGTGACTTCTCTAAAATAGTCTGGGATTCCAAAAAGGCAATTAAGGTAGGTGGCATACATGAGTGCCTTTTAATTGCAGGTAGTCATTCACTGAGTTACTTTTTCTTTTATTTATTCAATATTTATTGAGCAACATGTTGTGTTTAATTGTATTTGTAATGCAGCTACAAAAAAGTTCTTGGTTTTCACACATCAAAAGCTTTTGATTTAGCTAGAAAGAACTATACATATAGAGAACAGGGTATATGCTATAAAACTGTCAATAAAGGACCAAATTCCATTTAATTCATAGAAAAAGTTATTTCAGAGACCTAGCTTCAGAAAAGTCAGTCAATTATATGTAAAAATATTTATGTTTTTATTCTTATGCTAAGACATCCTGTCAAGTTAAAACATCTTTAAACTCAATGCCATTTGAAACGTATTAAGGAGCACAGATATTTTTAAAACTTAAGGAAGTGTTATTATTCCTCACATCTTCCAAATCTGTAAATGTAGATGTAGCAAGATTTAAGTGCTTTGTCCAGTCATGAACTGTAAAAGAGCTCTGAAATAAACCATGCATCATTTTGAGTGTCTCATTCTTAGTAGGAGTTTGGTAAATGCTACAAAAATAGTATTTCTCTTTCTGTTTTTGAAATAGATACTGTGAGGTTTTGTGTAGATGTCCCTTCAGAGTCTCATGTGCTCATATGTGGAATTTCATGAGGTGATGTGATCATGGAGAAATGATTAATACAGTGATGAGTTTACAGCTCAGTGTGATGTTGGAGG
>RJWT010051384.1:0-10698 GCA_004365215.1 Cuniculus paca
GGCCACCATCATACTAAATGGACAAAAAGTGAAAGCTTTCACTCTAAAATCAGGAACAAGACAAGGATGCCCACTGACTCCACTCTTATTCGACATAGTCCTGAAACTTTAGCCAGAGCAATTAGACAAGATAAAGAAAAAAAAAGGGATAAAGATAGGAAAGGAAAAAGTTATACTATTGTTATTCACAGATGACATGATACTCTACAAAGAACAGCCAAAAATTCCACTAACAAACTGATAGATTTAATAAGCAAATCCAGTAGCACAGCCAGATACAAAGTCAGCACTCAAAAATCAGTAGCCTTCCTGTACATAATAACAAACTCAATGACAGAAAAATCAGGGAAATAACACCTTTTGCAATAGCACCCAAAAAATGAAATACCTAGGAATCAATTTAATGAAGGATAGAAAAGACCCTTACATTGAAAACTACAGTACTATGAAAAGGAGATTGAAGAGGATATTAGAAAATGGAGAAATAGTCCATGTTCTTGGGTAGGAAGAACCAATATAGTGAAAATGGCCACACTTCCAAAACTGTTATACAGATTCAATGCAATCTCAATCAAAATTGCAATAACTTACCTCAAAGAATTAGGGAGAAAAATCCTAAAATTCATCTGGAACCAGAAGAGAACTAGAATAACAATGTCAATCTTGGGCAACAAAATCAAGACAAGGAGTTTCACAATCCCTAACTTGAAATTATACTATAAAGCTACTGTGATAACAGCAGCATGGTACTGTCTAAGAAACAGACCCAAAAACCAATAGAACAGATTAGAAGTTGCATAATCAACTCTATACACACTAATCCACCTTATCTTTGACAAAGGTGCTAAACAAATCCACTGGAAGAAAGATAGCTTCTTTAACAAATGTTGGAAAAACTGACTCTGCACATGCTGAAGATTAAAGTTACACCCATATCTTTCACCATGCACTAAACTAAATTCAGCAAGGATCAAAGATACAAATGTTAAAACAGAAACAATGAATCTACTGGAATTTAGAGTAGGTAAAACTCTTGACATATTTATAGGCAGACTTTATGAACAAAACCCCAATTCACAGGAACTGACAAAGAATCAACAACTAGGATCTCATCTTATTAAAAAGCTTTCACACAGCAAGAGAAACCACAAATAGAGTGAAGACACAACCCGCAATGTAGGAGGAAAGTGTTTGCCAGCTGTTCCTCAGACAAAGGATTAATATTGAGAATATACGAAGAACTAAAAAAAAAAAATCAGTCTTCCCAAATTTAAAGATGCAACCCAAAACTAGGCAGTTGAGATGAATACACATTTCTCAGATGAACAAACACAAGCAGCAAATAAATATGTGGAAAGATGTTCAAGAGCACTGGTCATTTGAGAGATGCAAATTAAAACAGCGCTGAGATTCTACCTCATCCTGGAAAGAATGGCTGTTGTTAAGAAATCAACCAATGACAAATGCTGGAGGAGCTGTGAGGAAAAAGGAACCCTTCTCCCCTGTTCAATGGAGTGTAGACTGGTGTGACCACTATAGAAAGTAGTGTGGAGAGTCCTCAAAACCTAGGATTGGAGGTCCCATGTGATCTGGCTATTTCTCTTCTGGGTATCTTTCCAGAAAAATTAAAAACATCATACCACAGTGATATATGTGCCACCTATGTTTATAGCAGCACAATTTGTAATAGCTAGATCTTGGAAACAACCTAATGCCCATCAACTGAGGAATGAATAAAAAAGATGTGGCATTTTTATACAATGGAGTACTACTCAGTCATAAAGAAAAATAAACATGAGACTTTTATAGGTAAATGGAAGCAACATGAGACGATACTCATTAGTGAAATAAATCAGACATGCATATGTAAACTTCGTATTGTCTCACTAGTGTGAGAAACTGAAAGAAACTATATACATGGAACACAGTTAAGATATACTGCTGGTTTTTCTGAGCTTATTGAAGAGGAAGATTTGTGCTAGGATTATCAGACAATAAATGCAGATGTCTTGTACTCTTAGTAACTGATTTGAAGATAACATTGTGCAATGTATGTACCATTGTTACCCTCTAATTGTTATGTTTTGAATTTTTGTTTCATTTTCTCTTTAAAATAAAAAAAAAGAATAAGACAATAAATCTAATCATTCATTTTGTCAACAAGCATGTTATGAGTGAATGCTATATGACAAGCATTGTATTGGCATCTTAGTCTTCAAGAAATAATTAGACTAGCAGTGCATCCTGAAGGAATTCATGGAATGAAATCATTATGAAACAGAATCAAACAGTGGTGAATATTTACATGTTGACACATACAAAAATCAGTAGGAACAGTACAAGCAATAAATTAAAAAAATAAGAATTTCATGTCCCTTAATTCACAGAAAGTGCAGGAAATACCTGGGATGCAACAATGGACTGACTCAGAGAAACACAGGAATGTGTCAAGATGAAGCAGCAAAATACAGTCTCAGACCTCCAGCCCACACAAAACAAGTTCAGGAGACACAGATACAGTAGAAATTAGAGATCACTCACCTGAAATTTCTTGTACTGATGGTTAATTTTACATGCCTATGTCTGATGGTCTGGACAGCAATTTTGAAGATAACAAGAGGTATTATGATAGTCATTGCTATTTTTCTATTATCTTGTTTTGAAATCCTGTATTATTTTCACTGTTTTGTATGGTTTGGTTTTATTCTATTTTGCTTTGTTTGATTTTATTATGTCTGATAGTGTGGACAGCTATTTTGAAGATAACAAGGTATATTATGGTACCCATTATCAATTTCCTATGATCTTGTTTTGAAGTCCTGTATTGCTTTCATTTCTTGTTTTGATTAATTTTATTCTGTTTTGGTTAATTTTATTATGTCTGATGGTATGGGCAGATATTTTGAAGATAACAAGAAGCATTATTGTAGCCATTGTTGATTTTCTATTATCTTGTTTTCAAGTTCTGTATGACTTTCACTGTTTTGTCTTTATTGCCTTTATTCTGTTTTATTTCATTTGGTTTTATTCTCTTTAAAATAAAATTTTACAAAAATTTAGAAAAAGAATGAACTGCTTTATAAAAACTTTCAACAGGGCGTGGAGGTGCATGATGGAAATCTTGGAACTCACAAGGTTGAAGCAGGAGGATTATTGCAAATCTGAGGTCAATCTTGTTTACATAGTGAGCTCAAGCCCAACCTGAACTACCCAGCAAGACACTGTCTCAAAAAGAAAAAAAAAGGAAAATTATCTTAAAACTAACAATTTTAGAACATAAATTAAAATTTCAAAGAACAGATTAATGAAGATGAATAGGGGCCAAGGAAAGACAAAGAAATACATGATTAGTAATTAACCAAAAATTTGATTTAAATCAAATCCCAGAACTCTCAGGATGGACTCAGATGCTAATGAGGAGATCTAAATTATGGAACCTCCTGCCTATCACCCAAAATTTGGATGGGCTACCTTCTTTGCTAATAAAATATGCATGTGCTATTGAATCAGAAAAGACAATGCCTTTTCTTTTCTGTAAACTCAACACTAAGCTACTCTGCATGGGACTGGATTGCTGGCTTTTACATACCCCTTCCCAGCTTTTGAGGAAATAGCTAATAGCACATTTCCAGCCTAGCCTAGTTTGGCAGATGCCAATTATTACAGGCTGGTTGGGCTGCTTTCCTAATCTGAGTAGAATCATGCACAATGTAGTTGCCAAGAACATACCATTTACATCTGTTATGACAGAGTAATTATTAATAATAACACATTTCACATTCTTCTTCTTCAATTTGAAAAAAATAAACAAAATGGTCTTCTTACCCACAGTGCAGTTCATCTGTTCTAAAGTTCTATTTTCCCAGGAGTCTGTGAAAGGGAAATGTCAGGAATTATGTCACTGCAGTGCGGGAACCTAGGCCTAGAAATAAAATCCCTTCTAATGTCCTTCATTTGCCCCTTCTATCCTGACTGTCATTTGGTCCACAAATCTAGGTTACACTTTGTAGCAAAGCCTGCATGAAAACTAACATGAAATTGTTGATTTGCTCTGGCTTATTCTTGGTAGCCCATGATCTGAGTCTTGCACTATAAGGTTACATTTTTATGTATCATCACCTTGCTAAACTTTTCCAACCTTACTGCAGTATAAAAGAGTATACAGTGACCACTTTTTGGCTGTGTGAGAGAGTATGGCAATTCAAAGATTCTTTGGGTTGGTCCTTTCTGAGTTTACTATCTTTACTATTAGGTACCACAAGGATGTTTTCAAAACAAGGGTTTTCAGTTGATCTTTCCCCAATCAAGGGGTATTTTTCAGTATCTGAAGATGCTATGATTATCATAATGTGAATACTACTGGATCTGAATAAAAGCCAAAAAATTTGATTTAATGTCCAGTGATAGCCTAATGAGATAGTCTTCTGATTCAAAATGTTAATAGTGCTGAAATTAGTAATACTTGTTCCAGAGGTATATCACATAGTAAGAAGAAAATATTTGAAAAACATGGTGGGATGAGTGAATTGTGTATGCTCTTGAAATTAAGTCCATTCAAGGGAAGCATCACTGTTTTCTTCAAACCATTCAGTGCTTCTTGATAGTATTATCTACCAAATTCATTGTGTCTGCCAAGCAGCTGGATCTACCCAGGAAAGCCAATAGTCATTTCAGGGTCTACAAACAGCATTTCTTTGCTTATGAAAGTTGCTGATGAATGACTATTGAGTGGTGCCTGCCAAGGAAATAGACTATCAAATGGACCCAAAAATGTGAGCCCACAGAAGCCTTGCAAAGTGACCTTTCTTTCTCTGGTTAGTAGATTAATGAAAGACACTTTAAAATGATGCTGTAGCCTGAAGTAAGCCTCTTCCTAATTCCCACATTGTAGCTGTGAATGTCAGTCTCATTAAAATATTTCAGTCTAGAGAATGTTTATATCTTTTCTTTTTCTTTCAAATGATCATTCTAATTTACATCATAAGAACAAGTCCTTTATCCTGGCAGTGGTATTTTTAATGAGCTTATCCTTCACCAAAAACAGTTAGCAGTTCTCAGCTTATACAATTCGAAGTTACAATATGCAGAATTCTGGAAAGGAGATACTTTTTACTTAGGGTGCGCATTTCATGATCATTGAAGAGACCATGATAGTAAGAGTTTACAAGATTAAGGCCACTTTACAACAGGCTTGCTTCCTAGGGAAGGAATTGATTTCCTATAAACCTTCCTAGAAACTCCTGTGACTGGAACTTAATCCCAGTCAACCACAGTATGTAGAATTAGTCTCTTGATCTCATCAAGTTTCTGCCATGATGAATTGCTATGGTGTCCTATCCATGATTACACTATGCAAGGAGTCAGCGCTGTCCTTACTATACATGTTAAAATCCTTGGTGACATATGGAAGAATAAGAAATAAAGGGCCCACTAAAGTAAAAAAATGTTCTGAGTTCTGTCAAAAAGCTCAAGAGAAGGAAGTTATTACTGGTTGATTATAAGGACTAAAATATAATTAGGATCTGGGATTAAAATTGAAAATTACTTATTAAGTAAATGGGAAGGATAAGACATCCAAGTAGAAATAAATTCAAGAAACATGACACGCATTTATGTAAGCACTTATATGACTATTTTATATCAAAATTTGTAACAAAAAGTCTACATTAATCTTCTAAATGCACTGAATGACTTTGGATACCTTAAACATACATTGCTCTCAGAACCTAAAACACAATGTATTGAGGGCATAGTATATGTCAGCACATTGTTGAAAACTTCATAGTAGGACCTTTCTTAACAATTGGAATAAAGACCTATTTTTTCCAGTCATATAAAAATTAATTCAAATAATAACTTCTAAAAATAATATTTAAATTTGAATAATTCCAGTGATTTGAAATACAGGACAAATATTTGAATACAGGACAAAAACTCATTTAGTATGGCCCTCTAATTAAGTTTTCCTGCAGATAAACTATGTGCAGAAATCATTTTACTTAGTGGCTATTTTTAGTTTCTGTAAAGTGATTCAGAATTAAAAGTCACTTGTGAATTACTATGAGAACAGACTCCTTTAAGATTATGTAAAGTTTTTCAATTATAATTATGTTCATTCAATTTAGGAGAAAATTTTGATTTGAAATTTGTCTTTATTAAATCTTTGAGTAATGTTTGTAGAAATATTTCCCTGCTGTTTTGTGCATACAAATTTCATTACTTTGTATTATTGTTCTAGATTTATCATATTGATGCCCTAGTTTCTACCCATTCCTAACATTTATGTCTTTTTCCACATGATCTTGTTGTGGCTTCCAACAATGACTCTGAATCCAGATATGTTTTGCATTATCATATGAGGCATTGCAACAAGAAGAAATTTAAAGAAAAATTTCACTTGCACTACTTAGTCTACCTTTTTCACCATGATGACAACCTGCTCAGGTTAGCTTTATAGAAGATATGTGAAAAGTTGTCTCAGAAACATCTGATACATTAATGAGAATAGCAGTGTTACACCAAGAGCAGCTCAAATAAACCGAATTCAATTGAGCCATGAACTAAATATATTGTGAAATGGCACTGATATGATGTGACTGTTTGTCATTCATTATTAAAATGTGATTCTAGATATTGGATAAAGACACAGGCACCAGAAGGGAATGCTGATTAAAACAAACAAAAACTGAAATATATAACATGAGCATTACAAGTGGGTAGTATGCAAAAGCAAGAAAAGTAGCAAAATAGCTCTTCTAAGAGGCAGGAAAAAATGGAAGAAAACTACTCTAAAAAACTAGAAGACTCTCTACCCAAATACATGCTGTAAAATATATGTGAAAATTCTCAACTCTGCTAAAAAAAAAAAAAAAATATATATATATATATATATAAAATTGCACTAGACAGGATGAACAAGTGGAAGTCAATTTTATTCTAATATGCTTACCTGTACTGTGGAGAGAGAACACAAAAAAAGGAAATCTAGATATACAGTTCCACTAAACAATGAACAGGACAGTTGTGTAGAGGTGAGTGGGGTTTAGTAAGCCATCTGTGTTTGTCAATTGGGTTTAGAAAAGGAAAAATAAACTTTCTAGTATCTTCAAGAGTAGGTAGTTTTATAACTGGGAGGGAAGAAGTCACTGTCATTAGGCTTCTATCTCCCAAAGACAGTGTCCTTATCTTTGTTAATGATTCATTTCAAAAGAATGATTCTCAGGGAGAGAAAGACATTCTTAGGTTGTGAAATTGGCAAGAGACTTTTAAAAGATTAACATCTCAAAAAAGTATGAAAAAGTTTCCATTTTAAATTACGTAAGATAAATACCATGATGCAGTAAAGATCAATATCCTAGCATCAGGAAAAATGCTATCCAAAATTTTATAAAGCTAAGGGGACATTAAGGCCTTCTTGGTTACCTGTAATAAAAAGAAACATAGAAAGGTATAGTACCTAGTAAACTTCAGGACACAGGTAAACAGGTTTCTAAGGAGGATATTTAATGTATGGGTTTGCTTTTAGTATATCTCCATAAGTTTAAACAAGAAAGGCATAGTTTTTTTTTCTAAATGAACAGTTTGTAATCAAATTTGAGAGGAAATATGGAGACCTCATGATTCACTAGATTAAACAATAAAACTTTCTCACAGTCTGCCTTTTACCATAGTAAAATGTACCAAAGTAAGACATGGTCTCAGGCTAACAATGAACTCAAGGGTCTGGGTGTGACACTTATTGTTAGGATCCTTGAAAACATTATAACGGTGCCACGCTGAATGGTTCAGTTGTACAAAAGAGCTTCTAGAAAAATGAAGGGTTTTTTTTTCTATAGAAAATTACCAGGCTACATTTGGTAATGATTAAATCTAGAGTGTCTTGAAAAGAACCATTAGGGTAACTTTTGACATATGGAATAAAAAAAAAAATCATTGAAAAGTCCAGAATTTTCAAGATAGGTGTATTGGCAGAAACACCAAGTACCTTTACTAAAATACTAAGATTGTTGAAAATTTATGAAATCTTCTGCCTTCTCCTCTTTTCGTGAGCAGAAAGAATGGTGAGAATGTTACAAAAAGGATAGATTTTCCAATATATCATCAAGGAAAGAATGAACAGGAGGTGCTGTAAAGGAATTCCCTTCCAGGGAACATATATAAGAGCTCTGGAGAGCAATGGGCATAAGAAAGGAGAAGAAAAGAACTCAAAATTCATATCCCATTGCAAAAGTAGAGGAACACTGGCCCCTAGAAGATATCAGAGCTTATATGAGTCAATGACTGATAGGTGCTTTCTACCCTTCCCTCTTTTGAATGAGAGTTTGGACAGTAGTTACACTGTTCCTATTTCATCTTCATCATCTATTTAGTTAATTGCTCTCTGAATTAGGAGATATTACATCCAGACCTTATGCAGATATCATTCTGAACTTTGAGTTTGGTTTTGATTAGAAAAAACTTTTGGATGTGTACATTTCCAATATTGGAATATATGTTATCAGAGAATGGATAGAATATGAAGTTCCTGTTTTTTTTCACTATCATTAGATATATTTTCTTTGATATAAAATCTAGTATTGTTCTTACTCTGATTTCATGATAAGTTATGTAATTTGTCTTGAGCAATAAAATGTTAGCAGATATGATGCAAGTAAATATTTCTGCGATAATCATGCCTAAGCTAGCCAGGAGGTGAATCAAAGTTCCATGGGGCAGATCAGATTTTTCCAAATTATGGTATCTGTGGTCATTCTGAACAGCTGACATCCAAGAAATCTATTGTAAGAAGAGCTATTAAGCTAACTTATAATTGACTACAAATGTGTGAATAAACCAGAAGGCCCAACCAAGTTCATAACTAAGCCCCACAAACTTCACGGACTAAATGAGAAGTTATTACTTTTTACCACTAATATTTTGAGCTCATTATTATGCAATATCACTGTGGTACTATATAAGATACTGTTACTTTTTAAAAATGCTATGATTATTGTCACAACTCCCATAGGTCTAAACAGATTTGAGAGCAGAAGAGCCTGCCTAATAATAGCACAAGTGTAAGCATTTACAAGAAATTAGCCTACTGGTTAAAGCACTGACCGTGAGTTGGGTGTTGGTCTTTGTAATCTCTGATAGAGTAGAAATCTTATGAATATAGATTCAATTTTATACATTTGGCCATTTAACCATTTTAACTATTTATTAAATGAAAGAATGGATTTCAATTTTGTGGAGAAAATGAGAGATGGAGAGGTTAAATAGTTGAGTTAAAGTCAAATTAGCAGAGGATCCAGAATCATATATGACTTCAAATTTTATATTTTTATCACTATAATATGTTAGTTTTCTATTTGAAATATTTATTTTCCTAAAAACTATGCACTGCTGCACATACATTAATTTAAGAATTTCTGAAAGGAAAGCACATTCTCTCCTATTTCAAAAATAGAAAATTCTAAAGATTTAGTCTGCTGGAAAGTGAATGTATCACTCACTTGATATATTTATCCAGATTCATCTAAGGCCATCTGGATATTGATGTTCCAATCACTTGCAGATGTTTATATTGAACAGAAGAAACTGAGGTAAAATATGTAAAAGGAAACAAGGAAGAAGAAAATAGGAATTATCACAAACTTTAAAAAAATTCTGCATGAATAGTAACATTCATATGTCTCAAAATTGACAAACATTTTTGACTCACTTTTAATGATTTCACAAGAAACACCTTGATTATACACACAAACACAACACATACTCACAAGTGCATGCATGTATGTACAGAGAGACCAACCATTTTCTCATCCAACATACATAGCTCTTGTTTGCTAAGGAAAGAGTAAATTCAAATTGATATTATTGAATACAGAATTACAGTTAAGTAAAGTATATTTAGGATAATTAGCTTCCCTTATAGTATGCAGTTAACAGCATTTTTATTTGCAACCAAAGTGTAAGTGCTACAAAGAAAATTGTAATGCAGTATTGAATTTTATAGGTATTCTCAAGTCACTAGAAAAGATGCTTAGCAAAATGTTTTATTGTTTTCAATAAATTTAGTGCTGTACTTTGGGAGATAACAAAAGTAATCAGATGTGAAGCAATTACTGGGGTGTTAAAAATTTATACAAATCAAGATTATTGTTTGATTCTACTTTATTTCCCACAGTTTAATAAATAAGTGTCCCAAATCTACAACTTCTTTCCTAGTCAATCAACAATATAACTCATTATTTGTTTAGGAAATATACCAGTGGTATCAATTTAACTGTTGAATTAAATATCTATCAATATTTATTTTTACGTTCTTGCCAAAAATTGCTACTTAATTCATGGAAACAAGTGACTGTATCTATGAAAATTTAATAGGTTGTTTCAATAAAATAAAGACCCACTCCTGCATATAGGTAGATGGGCAGGCAGATAAATATACAAATACATAGAATTCAGTAAATAATCACTGCAATTTTAGCCACTGCAATTCTGATCATTTTACTGAAGTGCCACAATTTTCACTGATCCTGCATATTTGAAAAAGGAATGCAGTTACATTGCTTCTTCTCTTTTCTTTTTTCTTTCTTTTTTTTTTTTTTGGCCTTTTTTGAGGCAGGTTTTCACTATATGTTTCAGGCTGACCTTGAGCTCACTTGGTATCCCAGGTTGGCTTTGAACTCACAGCAATCCTCCTGCCTCAGCCTC
>RJWT010051385.1:0-10709 GCA_004365215.1 Cuniculus paca
TACTTTGTGTTAGCAATGAGAAAAGTAACTAAGACTCTTAATGTGAGGATGCAAATGACTGGCTGGTGAGGCCAAGAGTCCAACTATAAGTGGGTGTTTAGAACTGAACAATGCAAGACATTGGATTACTGTAATATTAGTACTAGGTAAGTAAGATAGATGAGGCATAAAGAAGAACAAGGGATATAATGAAATGGCAATGCTGGCAGAGGAAATGAGGACAGGAGGTTAACTAACTAAATGTAAAACAGTTAAGCCTGGGTGAGTTGCGAACTGGTAAAAGAAGTGGGAAACTGAAGGCTACTGCAGCAGGAAGAACATGAGTAATGAAATATCCTAGTTCAAATTTTATCTAAAGAGTAAGGAGAGTGTACCAGACACTGTTGATTAAACAATGGAAAAATCCCTTCATATCTCAACTTTGAAAATATTAAAGTAAATGAGTTATTAAATGCAATGTTTTATTCTGATAGGAGGCATTTTAAACAGACTTCCACTTGTTTCTGAAGTAGCATTAAAATAGGGGGAACTTACATATAAGGATTGGTCTATAGAAGCTTCTTCTTTCTTTCTTTTTTGAGTAATATTTTTGTCTTCACTTTACCCACATGCAATAGGTTATCTACCCCTTAACTTAGAAAATACTATAGTATAAAGGACTTTTAAGTGATTCTTACAAGTGATGTCTTTATAGAGTCTTCCTAAAAGTATGAAAGCGTAATGAGAAACCACCACACAAATCTCAGTGTTTAAATTTGGAAACCTTAATCTATATTCTTTTTGGACTTAATTGGGAGTGAAGGAAACAACTTAGGTCCTTGGTTCTCACATTGGTAAGTGGTATGACACAAGAACCAAGAAAAAGCAATTTTGATAACTAAATGAAATCAAGTTATCAATAGATTTTACATTTTTTGTGTGTTGGCCTAGTGTCAACTACCATGGTTATTTAAAAGCTCATAAAAACTTTCAGAATTGAAAAGAGTTTGTCATTGTATAGGCACAGAGGAAAGGTTTTCTTTTTCTTGTTTTCCTCCCAATCCTTCAAGAATTCAGCATTTGTTAATTCTGTATTTTGTTACAAGTATGAACACTATACATAAAGCAATATGTAGAAGTTCCTATTTGCTGACATCAGCTGAGTAAATGAGACATTAACTTCATTTGTCTTATTCTGTTTAAATTCTATATTAAGTTGAAGCATCTGCTTAGAAAGCTTCTTGGATGTTTGAGGAGGGGAGGCTGGAGGGGTGAGAGGATGTGTTAATGATGGACTCCCTGAGGTGGAGTTGGCAATGGCTCTCTGCAAATCAATGCTGAGTCAGAGGCTAATGTATGTACACAAGTCTATTAAGCTCTTCTCTCCGTTGTGCTCAGCATTTTCCTTTCCATTTTTCTACCTGGAAATACTATTAGTTGGCTAATGCGCCTTGCTACAAGAGGCAAGAAAGACTTCAGGGATTTGGGATATGATAATGTACTTAATCATTGCACAGATAAATGTTCTTAGCACTTTGTCTAAAGTAAACTGGCCTAAGCCCAAAAGGTCATCATATTATTTTCAATCTGCTTTTTCCCTGAATATTGTTAATGTATAGCAATGTAGTTTTAATTATTGATTTCCCTATTCAAACTCAGGGAAAAGAGAGTACAAAAGAAACAAATGCAGGGAATCATGGCAGAACTGAAAGAAGTGGGATGGAATTTAAGGGCTTTCTAAATAGTTACGTTAAATGACTTTAGGAATTTTTAGTATTAATTTAGTTTTGTAATTTTTAAGTGAAAAACACTTTTAAGGTGGGGCATCCTTTTCCTTAACATTATCTTTTCCATAAACTCTACTCTGCGTGCATAGCAACCATCTGGGATGAAGCCTGTGCTAGGTCAGAACTGCACTGAGCAAGGGTGACTTTTATTTTTTCTGCCTTTATCCATTATTATCATTATTATTGTGATTGTTATGCCTTTTTTTTTTAACAAATGTTATATAAACTTAAACATTTTGCCACCACTCTTAAATTTATATATAATGTATATGCAACCTGTATGTTAACTTTTTCTTCCAGCATCACTGAGGCAAATTGATAAATAAGAATTGTACATATTCAAGGTGTACAACATGCTGATTTGATGTGTGTATGCACTGTGAAATAATTGACACAATCAAATGAATTAATGTATCTACCACCATACTTAAGTTTCCATTGTTGTGTGTTTGTCTGTGTGTCTGTGTGTGATGGGGACATTTAAGATCTGTCTTAGTTCATTTCAAGTAAATGATACTATATAGTCACCATGTTGAATATTATGATGATTCCTAAGACTTGTTTGTCTTATAGTTGAAAACATATATATATATGTTAGTTGTATTATAAAGAATTCCTAAATATTACTTCTTAGCTATTTTTTGTGTTGGTGCCTCCTAGCAGGCCACCTAGGAGCTGTCTGCTCCTTTTGGTGCTAAGGTCATGTCACTTGCTGGGAATCTGGTTGGCTTAGGAGATAGGCTAAATCAATTTAGAGCCCTAGGGCACATGCTCTCATTTCTCCTAAGTTGTCTATATTTCTTATGGCTTCCAGGTACAGATCCTCAGAGAGGAAATACCCAGGCACTCATAAGAAAATTTTCATTTTCTTTTGTGTCTTCTTTCAGCTGCTCTGTGAAAGGTTTCTGCCTTAGTATAAATTACTGTGCACCATGGTGGTGGTCTAACATGGTGGAAGGCCAAAGCAAAAACGACACTTACCCTGATGACCACTTCACCCTCCTTCTCCTTCAGCCCTGATTGCAACTTCCCCTTTCCTTTCCCATGCGCACAAAGAGAATTCCAATTAGTTCCTTGCAAGTCATCAATGCCTGCCCCAAGCACTGCTTCCGGTCAGAGGTCACATAAACCTCAGCCTTCTCTATATCTGCCAGAGGAGAATGCCTAACTCCATGAGTTGTGTGCTCCTCTCCATGTCCTCAATAAAGGCCTCTTTTTATTATTTTCTGCTTCTCTATTGCACCAGAAAACCCTAACACTGCACTCCAGAGTTAACTTATTTTGTTCAGCCAGGCTATGCAAACTGATGCATAAGTCAGGAGACAAATCTCTGGTACCTGGAAGGAGTGACAGGAAATTCCCTTGAATTTAAAATATTCACAAAGAGGTCCTTATAACTTGTTTAAAATACTTGTAGCTTGTTAATATAAATGTACGTGTTATTTTCAACAGAGAAATACAAATTTTACAGGTCTGCATTGTGTCTCCAGATCTTCCAAGTTTGAAAACCCTTTGCTTTAAAAAAAAAATCCTGGGGGTTAATAACACTGATACTGAGTTACCTTCTACATAAAAACCTGTGAGAGATAGAACTGAAAGAGATTTTACAAGCCAAGACAGAGTCCAAGCCCAGGAATTCTGTTACTCTTATAACCATTGATAACATCACTCAACCTGAAGCAACTTAGAGCTGCATTCAACAGTGCTCAGTTTTAAATGTTTGATCTTATCAGCTGCACCATGGGAAATCAAAACAATAGTGATTTTTCAGGTTTTGGTAGACCAAAGAGGAAGCGACTAGGCCTATACTATTCTACAAAAATGTGCATATCTCTAATTGCTATAAATATAGATCACCGTGGGTGCAAACAATTGTTGCTAATATTGCTTGAAGTTCATTTCCATCACCCTCTTACTATAAAAGCAGGGACCAACTTGACTACAGCTGTTTCTGCTGCCCTTTGAAGAGATTTCTGTGATGAAAGATGACAAAAAGCGAAGCAACAACCTACTTCTCTGCAAAAATGCTAGCTCCAACTCCTAAGGGAAAACACTCACTAATTCTTTTCACATGAAAATGAGTCTTTATTCAGAGGAGGAGGTGAACAGTGGCAATTTACAGGAATGAGCAAATTAAACCTTCAACAACCCAAGGAACAAAAACATGAAAAACATTTGACTCCTCATTAGTACTTAATTGGAGAATACAACAAGAAAATAAATTATTTCCTCAGGTCATGATGCTTTCAGGAAAGTTAATCTGTGACTCAAATCAGAACTTTGATAGGAACACCAATAGTGGTCTTTTAAAGCAGGTTTTAATTAATGAAAAGTTTTCTTAAACTAGTCAAAATTTTTTATCACGACCAGAAAAAAGTGCCATTTTCTATCTCTTTTCATTGTATTATTTAAGTGATTTTGAACTTTAGTTAATCCCTCAGTCTTAAATTACGGCTACTGGGAATGAAGAATGTACTAGTAACCTCATGATGTTTTACATTCTGTATTAAAGTTGATGAAAATGAAAGAAGAAAATTTTTACTTGTGCTGAAATTGCAAAGAGAAATGTATAAATAACCTCTTGAATATTTGTTTTCTGGAAAGGAAACCAGTAACCTCCATGAAATTACTTGCATGCTACTAACTATAATTGGAATTGATCTAGAAAGGTACTTTTCTCTGAAGAATGCATACAGGTGTATGTTTAATAAAAAAGGAAGAAGGAATATCAGTTAAATAATTCTAATGGTAAAGCTATCGACGTTCTCCCCTGTAATTCAAATATACATTCTTCTGCTATAGCACATGTTCTATAATGTGAATAAATTCAGCTAGGATTATTAGAGATGATGTTAACATAATTTATAAAATCATGAAGTTTTCATATGACTTTCTCCATAATTTTAAAAGTTCAATGTGGCACTAACAACAACGGAATGCAAAAGTCTGTTAACAAAGCAGAATTAAGCAAGCCAGGGAAGACTATAATACTATACAAGATGCCCACTCATCTTACTTTCACTTGAGGTGAGCATATGTACAAGGAACATGTCATAATGAACAATGTTGTTAATCGAGCCAGTGTAGTGGCATAGGGCAGTAATCCCAGCTACTCAGGATGCTGAGGCAGGAGGATTGCAAGTTCCATGCCTGGGCAATGTATATACGTTAATTTCCCCTGTTGGAGTTAACTTTTTTCTTGTTGCTGAGACAAAATACCCAACACCTACAAGTTAAGAGAGGAGAGGTTTATTTAACTCACAGTTTGTAGAGGTTTCAGTCCATATTCAGCTATCTCCAAGGCAGGGTGGCATGGTAGACAGGCATGGCAGAAGAGGTGGCAGTCAGAAATTAGGAAAAAAGCAGCAAGGGACCTTACCAGCATTTTTCTCCCTCCCTTTTATTTTAAAAACAAAAAAAGAATAGAAATGATGATACGGAATTTCAAAACAAAACAATAGATTAACACTGGTTAATATATTGTATATTGTTATCTTCAAAATATTTGTTCAGATTACATGATATAGGCTACTTAGAGCAGGAAGCACTCACATCCTTAATCCTAGTGCTCATGATCCTAGCCTTGCATGATGAATCAGTGCCAGAGTTACACACTCTAGATCCAGCCATCTCTGAAAGTTACGTATCACAAACATATACTAATAAAATTTTAAAACTTTAAGAAGGGGCTGAGGGTGTAGCTCAGCACTCCCTAAATTCAAGCCCCAGTAGACAAAAACAAAACAAAAACAATAATTAAAGCCAGAAGTGGTGGCACACACCTGTAATCCCAGAACACAGGAGGATGATGCAGGAAGACTGCCGAGAGTTTGAGGCCATACATAGTGAGTTCAAGGCCAGTCTGAACTACATAGTGAGATTCTGTTCAAATAAGAAAAAAAAAATTTCAACAAAGCATCAACTAATGCCTTTGGTGTAGGGAGTGCAAATTTTTCATCTGCTTATGCACCTACAGTTTCCTGTGGTAATGTGCTTGTTTCCACAGTTCAGTGCCCTTTATTTACCTCATCCTGTCTGCCTACTTCATTTGTAGTTTGGAAACAGTCCTATAATTATTACAATATTGCTTTCTTCGTTGTGATCTTAACATTTTAAAAGCTGATAAATTGGAGTTTAAGTAGGATTTGTTGTTATTAGAGCTCAGTCCAGAAAGTAGCATATGTTTTGAATGTTATACACTAATCTATTTTTCCCATTAACTCTGTAACTTGAACAGTTTAGTATAGCATACTGTAGGGTTTTTAGAAATACATGTGCACGCTATACCTGATGCTTGCATTTTTAAAGACACATTTAATCAAATAAAATAATGTTTTAAAATATACATTTGTAAAGGCATTTACAATTTTCAAACTGTTTTTGCATGAAAAATAATTCAAAGATTAAAAGTGATTTACTATTTAATAACCAGAAAATCTTAATTTCTCATTTTAGTATTATATCTGTAAAAAGAAATAAATGATCTAAGTTACAATTAGTTGAGAGTCAGAACAGTGAGAGATAAGAATGCAAGATCTTAGTTCACATGGCCCGGTTTGAATACTAGCTCTGCCCAAAATTAGCTACCTAAATGGTGCAGATCATTTCCCTTCTCTGTGACTCAGGTTTTTATTTGTAAAATGATTTCATAGAGGCACTTATAGGGCTATTATGAGAATTAAATGTGTTAATACAATAAAATACTTGTTATTTAATATGTATGAATTATTTAAAATATAATTAACATCAAAGTATCACACAGTACTTATTTTCTACTGATCTATGAATTTTTCAAGGTAAGAGCTGTGTCTTATATGCTGTTACATGTACCGTACATGCAACACAAGAAAGGTTCCATCAGAGCTGATTGAATTGCATGGAATTCTTTGATTATTTTTGATCATCTTTGAATTAGAAAATTTGTTTGAAGATCGTTTCAAAGATAATCAAATTCATCCTATGTAACATATTATTTTTAAAGAATATTTTAAATTTATAATTAACTTTAGAATACTTTAGCCTATCTCTGAACTTTAAAAAAGGAACAAGAGAGCAAAAGTCCAAAAAACTTAAAGTAGATGCAAGTGAAAATTTTGGATACAGATGATTTGAAGAAACAACAGGCTGAGCTTTTATAGGTAGCTAAAATGGTGAGTAAAAATTCAGCTGAATACTTAAGATGTGATACTTAAATGTTTTGTGAGCCAAACACTGTTAGATGCTGAGAAACCAGAAAAAAAATCCTTTTCCTTAAAAACTTATAATTTTAACAAGGAAAAATGTTTATATTGTACCTAACACCCTTAACTAAGATGAAACCATAAGGTTCTGAGTATTAGTTCATGTTACAGGTAACTCCTCAGCCTAGGTTCTAATCTTTGAACAGCCTCTCCAAGTCCTTCAGCTGTAAAAACATGTTCCATAGAGTGCTACTCCTTCAGACTGTGAAATTCTAGAACTTGCTGTCTGTAAATAAAACTTTCATTTTTGTGCTTCAAAATTTAACATCCTTCGCAATTGTTAGTCATTTCTCTTACATTTCTTAAATTATCTTTTCCTACTTAGTAATAACATTTCCCTACTGATCAAAGAAAAAAAAGGCTATATAGATTTGCAACATGTAAATTATTAGTAACATTCAAGCAATGATTCAAGCAATGATGATGGGAGTAGATCTTATTACAAAGCTTTACATATGGAATTGATAACATATGCTAAAGAAGACATCTGAAATCTCTGTGGATCAGTAAAGCTTATTCATTCCTGTTGTTCATGGAATGTAACTATATCATACTTCATACTAAAGTGAGAATTATGAATCAGTTCATTGGTATTCATAATGTGTAAGTAGACTATGATTACTTTTCTTAAAGTTCAGTGGAGTACAATTGAGTATGTTTCCAGATTAATTCACTGTTTCAATTCTTAGCAATTTTTAAAAATTTAATGAATTACTTAATTAATTAATTTTTTTGTGGTAGTGGGGGTTTAACAACCCAGGACCTTCACACTAAGTTACATCCCTAAACCTTTTAACTTTTCTTTTTTTCATTTTTTGAGAAAAGGTCTTACCAAGTCACTAAATTGTCCAGGTTGGGTTGAAACTTGGAATCCTCCTGCCTCAGTCTCCCAGAGTGCTGCGATTTCAGGCCAGTGTTCCTACCTCCCACTGTATTTAGAGAATGGAGTCTCTTACAGGTTTAACATCTCAATCTCTTGATACTTGTTTTATGTATTCTCCAGCTAAGTTGCTCAGCTGAGACCTGAGTATGGGTTGGGTATGTCCTTGCTTTTTAGATAGTTTTCCTCATTATTTAGTTTTTCTTATAATCTTCTTGCTTCTGTCTTCCTAAACTCTGAGCCTGCTGCCTAGAAATATATTTCAAAAGAATGTTTTGCAACCTATATACTTCATATTTTATCTTTCACAAAAGATGATATAATTTTTTACTATGCATAATTGGGTGGCTGTGTCTGCATTCTTTCTTTTAGATCATTTGCATAGTTTTACTTCCCATCTAAGTTTCCAAAAAGAACAAAATAAACTCTAGAAAATAACATAGAAAAGCATAGAAGCAAATCTTTGTGATCTCGGTTTAGGCAATAATTTATCAGATACGACTCTAAAACATACAAAATACAAGAACTAAATTGAGAAATGCCTAAACAAAATTAAGAATGTCTGTGCTTCAAATTACATGACAAATAAACTGAAGTACAATCAACAGATGAGGAGAAAGTGTTTGAAAATAGTTTATTTCATAAGGACACTGTATCTAAAATTTATAAGTATATCTATAATTAAATGTTAAAATAAAACTGGACAATTTGAATAGACATTTTAAAAATAATGTATACAAATTAACCCATGAAAAGTTGCACAATGTCATTAGTCATTAAAGAAATACAGATCAAAGTTACACCCATTAGGATAATCATAACCGAAAGGACCAAAAATACAAGCCTTAGCAAAGATGAGGAGAAATTGAAATCCTTATATATTGCTTGTGGGAATGTAAAACAGAACAGCCATTTTGAAAAACAGTCTGGCAGTTTCTTAAAACCTGGGTATGGTGGTACACAGGTGTCATCACAGCACTCTGGGAGGCTCATCACAAGTTAGAGCCCAGCCAAGACAATTTAGCAATTTGGCAACTTAGCGAGACCTTCTCTCAGAATAAAAAATTAAAAAAGACCTGAAGATTCAGTTCAGTTTGAAGGTCCTAGGTTTAGTCTCCACTACAACAATAAATACATAAATAATTGGAGTTTCACTCCATGAATGTCCATTTTCCCTTCATAATGTCTACTTCTTGCTGTCTACTAAATCAGCTATGCCTTTCAACAAAACAAAACAAAACAAAACAAAATTAAGTGTATCAAAATCAGAGACTTACTACCCTACTCAGCATTTTACTAGTTAGGTAGCCAGAAAAACTAAAGACCTATGTTCATATAAAGACTAATATACATTGCAGCATTGTTCACAATAGCCAAAATGTATATACCACCTCAATGTCAACCAACTGGTGAATGGAAAAAATCATGTGATGAATCCATACAAGAGGATATCTCCAGCAATAAAAAGGACAAAGTGCTGGTATTCACTACACTGAGGACAAACTTCAAAAATGTTTTTCAAACCATATAGGGTTTAAATGAATAAGCCCAAAACAGTAGCACACATAGAATGGGCTAGTTCTGGTGACTCACATTTATAATCTCAGTTATTCAGGGCCTGAGAGAAGAAGATAGAGAGTTCAAGGTCAGCCTGAGCAACATAGTGAAATCCTGACTCAACAAACAAATGAACAAACTTGCACAATTTCATTAATATGAAATATCTGTGACAAGCAAATCTATAGAAGCCAAAAGCAAATTAGCTCTTGCCTAAAAATGGAGGTGGGAGGAAGCAGTGGGAATAAGAGGAGCTAAGAATAGGCAAGAAGTTTCTTGTTAGGGTAATAGAAATGTTCTAAAATTGAATTGTGGTGATAGTTGTACAATTCCTCTATTACAATAAAAACAATTGGATCAAAGATTGAGAAATAGCAACTTTTATGCTACATAAATTATATCTCAATACATCTGCTAAAGACAATAAAGTATATCTAAGAACTATATAATTAATTCTTCCTTATGTACCACAGATGCTAATAGCTTTATCACAGATGCACTGTGAGGACACAACAGTCCTGTAATCTGCAGTGCTGGAAATTGTTTAATGTACTATTTTTCTTTGTAGTATTCAGATTTTTATAAAGTAATATAAACACAAAATATAGTTGAAAATAAAACCAAACATTTCTGATTAAGGATGAAAAACTAAATTTTTTGTTTGTTTTTCTCACTGCATGATAAGAAATTTGTTCTTTGGAAATTATAAACATAGCCCATTGTTTCAGGATCCTCTAGGCACATGCTATGGTTGGTATATCGTGTCAACTTGAGAAGTTTAAAAGTTTAACTGAGAGACTCAGCAGGAAGCCAGGGTTCTTACTTTGTAAATATCCTCATCCTGTGCAAAGGAGGCCAAGGACATTTTGTGAGTGCTACACCACCTTGAAGGTGGAGGGGGTGGCCTGTATACAATTTAAGGAATGGAGAAGAGGCTTGCATTTGCCCTCTTTTGCTCTGGCTGCTGCCTTGAAGTGTTGCCCCAGTGCCATGCCACCCTGCCTTGGAGCCAGCTGATTATGGACTGCAACCACCAAGAACTGTAAGCTAAATAAACCTTTCCTTGCTTCACTTTGGTGTCATGTGTTTGTCTCAGCAATGAAGAAAAGTAACCAAGATAGAATTTGGTACCAGAGGAGTGGGGTCGTTGCTGTGACTGTACCTGATCATGTGGTTCAAGAGCCTTTGGAAATGGCTTGTGGGAAGAGTTTGGAAAGTTTCAGAGCTGTCGCCTGAAAGAATAGCCCTGGACCAGCTTAGGCTGTT
>RJWT010051386.1:0-10706 GCA_004365215.1 Cuniculus paca
TGGGCTCCCACTCCAGGGCCAGCGGCCTTTCAGCCTGATGCTGACCTTCAAGGCAAGGACTTTTGCAGCAATCTGTGAAGACCATTCCGGCCACTGAGGTCAGGCCCTGCAAGACTGACCCAGGGCAAGACCTTGTTGACGTCTTGGGACCAACTGGGACCAGAGAGCAGCCAGCGTGCCAGCACGGGTCGTTCTTACTTAGCAAAAATCACACGCACAGCGGGAAGTCACACAGCGCTGATTTGATGGGGAAGGCAGCCTTCAATGAATGACATCATCCCCAGAACATAAATCTTGGTTTGTATGATTTATTTATGTTAAGAAATCCACAGATGATGCTGAGTTTTCAATGGCTTTGTTTAAGTGATAGTTTTGCCTTTTTAGTGAAAGTTGGAGCGATGATAAACAGCTCCAGCTGTAAAAATTAAAGGCGGAGGGGAAGCCAAGGTGATTATTACAGAAAAATGCTGAGTGGGGAGGGGCATTTGGCCCTTCGATCCTCTAAAATGAAAATTACCCTCTGCCACAACGTGCCATGAACAATTACCTGCTGTTTATTAATTAACCTCTTTTAAAAGTGCCGCATTTCTACGAGAAACTGTTATTTCTCTAATGTGGAAACTGGCTCATGCGTATTTGTTAGCACACCAGGTCCTGTGCAGGCCAGGCCCTGTGTACCCTTAAGGGACACCTCTTGTTTTAAGTGACACCTTTAGGACTGAAATACTTTCTCAGAAGCTCAGATACTGAGCACAACCTGCTCGGGGTCTTAGTCCCCAAGTGAGCCCCAAGGCCTCTCTCTGGCTGAGGCTGGAGCCTCCCCGTACCCCAGCCAGCCACAGCTCAGTCCCTGAGAGGTATGGCCAAAGGCAGGCTCCCCAGAAAGCACACCCCATGTGGCTGAACCTTCCTGGACCCAGGCAAGCACGCAGGTGACCAACTGAGAGGCCAGAGCCACCTCCAGACCTCACCCGGGGGGCTGTGTGGGAACCCTGGGGAGGGGCCCCCCTCCAAGGTCACACCTCTGTCCCCCTGGAAGCAAAGCTACTGGGCTGGAGCTGTGTCTGCAGCTCCCACCCGAGTCTGCTGCTTGCCGCCTGTGAGGACAGGTCCCTGACCCTGCCTGGTGACCATCTCAGCAGAACCATCTCAGCACCTGTCCTGTGGGGTGAGTGAGTGAGTGGCGACACCCTCTCTGCCTCAGCCCCTTGGCAGGTCCACTTCCTTTCCAGATCCCCGCGCTGCCACAGCAGCTCCCCACAGGGAGCTGGGACAGACTGGGCGGGGCTTGGCCTCAGTGGGCAGCATGGCCCAGGTGCCCCCGGGGATGCCCATCTCCAAGACACTGCTTCCAGGCTCTGCACTCACCAAGTACCAAGCACAGCCCCAGCTTGGGCCAGGTACCTGAGCTTTCCAGGCTCCCAGTCTCCAGGGGAGGGGGGACACACCCTGATTTCACAGCAGCCTCGCACTCTAAGTCCAGGTCCACTCTGTCCCCCTGCAGCCTCTCCCATATGCAAGTGAGTAGATAAGCGAATGCTGGGTCTGAACCTAGGGACACTGACAGAAGCAGGAAATCAGCAGGCCTGATAGCAGAGTTGAGCAGAGCCCAAGGTCAAGAGGGGGCGTCTAGCCAGGGGAAGTGGCACAGACCTGTAATCCCAGCACTGCCAGGAGGCTGAGGCAGGAAGATTCCAAGTCTGAGCCCAGCCAAGAGAGTTTGGTAACTTAGAGACCTTGTCTAAAGATAAAAGATAAAAAGGGCTGGGGATATAGCCCAGTGTGAAGATTGTGGGTTCAATACTAGATACCACAAAAGAAAAAAGGAGGGAAATGAAGGAAGGAAGGAAGAGGAGGGAGGGACATAGGGAGGGGTGGGAGAGAGGAGGGGTCTGATGCTGGGACAGGGGCCCTGGAACCCCTGAGACTTTGGATCAGGAGCCCGAAGCTTCCAAGAACAAGGTCCTCACTCCTGGTCCAATCTGCCGCTCCTCCAGCCGGAAGGGACGGGCACCTCCCCTGGGGTCTCCAGCTGAGAGCCAGCCCAGGCAGGGCGGGCTGCTGCCCCGATGCTCTGGCCGCTGGTCCCGCAGAGCAGTTCTCATGCCTGTGTGCAGCCTGCCGCCCCCACAATACTGTCTGGCTTGTCCCTCCTACTTCAAATTGGGAGCTGGGGACCCCAGGAAGCTGCGGGCTGATGGCAGGTCCTGGAGTGGCCTAGGCTGGGCTCGCTCTGCCCTCAGCTGTGGGGGCTTGGCTGGCCAGGCTCCGATGAAGGAGGGGATCCTCCCCCTGTGCCCACCAGCTGTGCGCCCTCTGCAACCCCGCTGTAAACCCGGAGTGCAGTGCTTGACTGAGAACGAGGTTCCCCAGGTCCTGTGAGGTGACCTGAGAAGGTGGCAGGGGCACAGGGTTAAAAACAGATGTGTCCCCTTCCTTGGTTGGTGCGGTGGCCCAGAGGGGTCCAGATGCAGGAGGGAAGGGTTTCAGTGAGTGCAGGTTGTAAACCCTGGGGTGGGTCGGGGAGTGGGGAATCCTGATTCATCTGCTGTTGTCCTGGGGTCTGGGTGCCCCTGCCCTCCTGGGGATGAGGGGGACTGTCTGTGGGCATGCACAGACCGACCCCATCACCATCATGGAGGAGTCATTCTGTAGATCTGGTCATTTTTTCCTGTCTGAGCCATTTTGGTCTGGATCCAGTTCTTGTCAGCGCAGTATCTCCACCAATTCACGCAGTGATTGGCTTCCTAGAAAGCGGAGCAGGAGAGGGCCTCCTTGGGAGCCCCCCTCGGCACTCCCCAGGGTTTCCCCACTCCCTCCCCTGCCTCCCCGCCAGGGACTTAGTAGCTATCACCCAGCCCTGGAGCTCAGGCCCAAGAGCTCTGCCCAGAGGCAGGGACAGGACGGCCACCCCCCGCACTGCCCCAAGACCAAGTCTGAGGCAGGAGGAGGTGGCTGCTGGGGCGGGGAGTACCCCAGAGCTGAGCTGCCCCCGCCCCCGCCCGCACCCACGCCCTTTCAGATTTGGATTCTGGCTGCTGCATGGTGACACCCGAGAGAGTCTGAGTCTTTGTGTTACATTTCTGGGTATCCTGGGCCCCAGGGATACTCAGAGAACAGCATGGGGTGAGCACAACCAGCTGGGGGCTGGGGGAGGGATCCAGAGGCGCCTCCCTCAGCTGGGGAAGAGCAGAGCTCCGGAAGTCCCGGGAGGGGGAGCCCCGAGGGGACTGAGGGGGGCAGGGTGGGCAGGGAGTGCGCCTGGACCACCGAGCCCCTCCTGGTCAAGGCTCCCGCCTCCCGCCCCGCAGGCACTGCCCAAACCTGGCACTTCTGCCTTCTGAAGGTCTCTCCTGACAACCCACGGCAGGTCTAGCGACTGGGTCACGGAGGGGAAGCGGACCTAGGTGCAGGAGCACCCGGCAGCCCCTTCTGCAGGGCGACACCTGCGGGTACGGGTACCGGGCCACAGACATGCTTTGGATCTCCAAACCCAGCGCGGGGCAGGGTTCACAGCCCAGAGCACAGGGCTGCGGCTCTGCAAAGGGCAAGGGAGATTCTGTGGGCGCTGATTTGGAGCTGCTCCCCACCCTGCCGCTCAGCATGCGTGGCTGGGGACACAAAAGGCAGCTTCCCACCCTGCGGCCCCTGGGCCCAGGCTGCCCCGTCCCACAAGCTCCTCGGTCCCCAGTTTTCGTTGCTGTCGGGGGCTGGCCCAGGCGCAGGAACGGGAGGCATCAGTGACCGCGTCAAGGGCAGCCGCTGGGGCCGCAACCATGACTGTGGGCCTTGGAGGAGCCGGGCGTGCTGTGGGAGTGGGGTACCCACCCCGTCCCCCGCGACAGCCACACGGGCGGGGCGGGCATGGATCTCCCCAGCTGCGCGCGGCTGCAGCAGGGCAGCACTCTCAGCACCAGCCCAATGATAGGCTTCGTGGGTGGATTTTTAAAGGTCCTGGGATCCGGAGGGAAAATGTGGGAAACAGAGTCCGTTTGCTGCTCCTGGCGGGGACCCTGCAGGCAGCGCGCCGGGCTCTGCAGTCCGTGGCTGCTGAGACCCCTGCCCTCCTGGGAGCTGGAGCCCCCTGGACTCGTGGGAGAGGACGGAGATTCCGGCCTGCAGCCTCTGCCTCTTAAAACAAACGCAAACAAACAAAACAGAAGGGCTCACCCTCAGGAACCTTGTGGCAACACCCCAGGCTGGCAGCACACCCCACACGGCCAGCGACACTGGGCAGCTATGGCAGGGACAAGTGTCCCCATGTTCCCGGGACACCGGTTTCTAACAGCACATACCAGAGGTTTGCTGGAAATTGGGGCTCGGCTCCCTGCCGGGAAGTGGAGCCTAGACACCGCTACCCCTCCCCTCCCAGCACCCCACTCCCGAGCAGGAACAGGGCGCAGCCCTGTAGTGTAGCGAACTGTGGGGCTAGAAATTAGGACTGTGTACTTCTTCAACCTCAAAGTCACCAGGTCACAGCGTGTTCTGGGGAAGGAATGGGGGCAAAAGCCGGAGACGCCTCAGGTCCCAGTGTAGATCAGGCTTGGTGCTGGGGTAGCACGACTCCAGGCCATTTCGGAGGCCTGGGGCCCAGGAAATGGCCTTTTAGGTGGTCTCAGCTCCACCCTAACCATTTCAGACAGAACAGGAGCCCCTGGGGTCCAGCCCACAGACCCCGCAGCTTTCCCCCAGTCAGCTCTCCGAGGCTTCCCCAGCCTCCTGCCTCCGGTTGAAATCTGGGGCACAGGGCTACCAAAAGTGAGGATGCAGGATGCACCCTAGAGCAAAGCCCCCGCTTCACCTGACTGGGGGCAATGCCCGTGTGGGGGCTGAGGCAGACACTTTGGGGACTCCTGTGCAGTAGTTCCGGACCACTGGGGAAAGCTCCGGTGTGGACCAGAGGAAGCACATTTTTACTCTCTTTGCTATCCAGGGAGGGATCGCAGGGTGAACAAAACTTGACCAGAAATCCCATAGAGCCTTTTCTCCTTTGGGTGCTGAGTTCCCAAAGTGACCACATTTAGTGGGGCATGGAGGAAAGGGAGGGACCTGCAAGAACCTGGCCAGCACCTCCGGCCCAGCAGGGTTTCCGTCTCTGCTGCCCTCTGGGGGCAGGGAGGGGCCGCCTGGTGGCTGAGCCTCGGGCTTGGGCAGAGGGCTGGTGAGGGGCACCCCTGAGCCTGGAGTGGGATGTGCACTGGGCATGCGAAGGCTTCCTGGGGAACTCTGGGGCCCGGACCTCCGCACCCACTGTCCTCTCAGAGCCACTTTTCTCCCTGTGGGACCCTCTCCCAGGGGAGTGGTATCCGCTGGTTTCCACTCCTTCCCTGCTGCGCCAGCTCCTCAGACTCCCAGGTGAAAATCCCCTTCCCTCCGGAGCAGCTGGTCCCGGAAGCAGGCAGCAGCACACCCTCTTGTAGTGTGGGAGCTGCTGGCTAGGCCACCCGCACCTCACTGCCCTTTGGGGGGTGCCACTGAGGGGTCAGCACCTCCACCCCAGTATGGGGTCCTGGCTGATGTCAACCTTGAGACTCCCCAGTATTTGAGCTGGTTTGAAGCTACCTTCAAGTCTTTTAGCAGCCATCTTCCTCGAAGGGTGCCCACTTGCCCTGCTCGGTCCCTGAAGTCCCCCCAAAGCCTCTGCCAGATGGCCCCCAGGTGAGTGGGCGGGGAGATTGGCTTTCCTGGTGTCACCTTTGCTCTGAGGCTCCTTGTGTTAGGCCTGCTCTCCACTTCTAAGCCTGGCCACGCGGGGGCAGGGCCTGGCCAGTCCAGAGCCCAGCCTGGCCAGGGCCATGGCCTTGAGGGTGGCCCTCTTGGCCTCTCAGCAGGCCGGGGACACATGTCCTACTGGAGCTGTGGCAGCACAAGGGACCCCCACAGCTCAGCCTCGGTCAGTCCCTCTCCCAGCCCAGGCAGGCCAGCAGCTGCAGCGTCCCATCTCACCCCAGTGGCCCTGGCAGAGAGCAGGGAAGGGAAACTGAGGCCTTGCCTGCTCCCCATATCTGGAAGGTCAGCCCCAAACGGATGACTGTCTTGGCCAGAGCCCTGACAGTGCCCTCCTGAGCCCAGGGAGGGGCAGGGAAGAAGAGGGCCTGGGAAGAAGGCTGAGCCTTCTTAACCTTGGGGCTCCAGGGCAAGGGCATTAGGGCTGGGCTGGGGGGAGGGCAAGGAGCCTCTCCAGCTGACCCCGCCACAGCTCCAGGGAAGTTGCCTCCGTTTCACACCAAAAACCACAGAGGCCACGGTCAGGGGCTCAGGTACCTGGGTGGCAGGTGGAGGCGTGACCTTGAGCCTTCTGCTTCCAGCAGCACCACCTTGGGCTGAGGCTAGGCAGGACTGCAGCACCCCGCACCCTAAGGCCAACCAGGGATTACAGCAATGCCCAGTCTGCCCTGGGAACTCCCCACCAAGACCATCAAAGCCTGACCCTATATGCTGAGCTCAAGGGGACCCAGGCCCCGGGAAGGATGCGGAGAATGGGTCCCTGGCCCTGGCCACACTCACCTAGGGCGGGAAACAGCCAAGGCAACCGTCCACTTCGAGCAGGGTGCAGAAGTGGCTGAGAACTCTGGATGCTGCAAAGGAGTTGGAATCTTCAGGGAAGCGCTGCTGGCTGCAGGGGCTCAAAGGTGCAAGGCCCAGCCACCTGGCCTCCGGGGCTCCACCAGGCCTTCCCTCACGGCAGCCAGGCACTGCCGCCTCCCAATCGCGCCTCTTTACCAGGACCCTGCTCCGGGGCTGGTTCTGCTCTGGCCGCCGTTTCAACCCCACGGCTCCGGGTTCTGCGTGGAGGTCTCGGGGCTGCCGCCGATACCGATTTCGTTGCACAACAAAGAGGGGAGGGGGTACGGCCAGGAGCCCCACCTGGAGCGACAGGAAGACCCTGGGCTCAGTTGTCCCCGTGATGGTTCCCAGTCCTGCTGCCCGGTGGGATCTTGGAACTCGGGAAGGGCGCGGAGGCAGCAACCCAGTCAGGGCAGCGACTCCGTTTCCTTCCAGTTCATTTTTCGAATCCAATCACGCGCGAGTGAGGAACCCGCGCTCACCCACCAGGTCCACCGGCTGGGGCCACCCTGCCCGTTCCCGGCCCGGCCCGGCCGCACCTCGAGTGTGAGCACCCGGGCCAGCAGCATCAGGCCGCCCGCGCTCCTCCACCTGCCCGGGGCCTGTAGCCCGAGATGCTGGTGCAGCCCGAGGCCAAGGCCCGACCCGGTCCGGCCCGGCTCGGCCCAGCGCGGGCGTCCGCGCACCGCGTACTCACCTGGGGCCGAAGGCAGCGGAGCCGGGCGCGCCGGCCGGACGGAGAGGTGCGGGGCGGCCCGGGGAGCGCGCCGGACGCCGGGGTTCCGAGGCCGCCAGGGGACCCGTGCCGCCCCCAGCCGGGCGCGCCGTCCTCGCCGCGCCGCCGCGCGGGACCCCGGCGTGGGTCCGATGCCGCCCGCGGTCAGGCAGAGCGGAGCCCGCGGCGGGCGGGCCGCTGTTCCGGAGCCGCGGAGTCCGATCGGCGGCCGTGGGTGGGGCGGGGGAGGGGCGGGGGCCGGGGGCCGCGGGGGGCGCGGGGCCCGGAGGGGGCTTCGGAGGAGCCGGGTTCAGGCGCGCGGGCCGACACCCCCGCGCGATCGCGGGGCGGGGCGGGACTGAGGGGTGCGTGCGAGAGCCGAGCGGGCCGGGGCGACGCAGAACGAGAGCTTTTTAATTCGGAACGAAACGCGACCCACGCGGCGGGCCCGGACCCGCGTGCGAACTGTCGGCGCGCGTGCCGGGATCCCGGGAAGCTGCGGAGCCCCGAGGCCGCCGCCCCATCGTCGGGCCCGGCCGGGGCACGAGCTGCAGCGCGACGCGACGCAAGGGCAGGGCGGGGGGACGGTCACCTCGCCTCCAGGGCCACCTGGGTCCTTTTAAAGTGTCCGGGGTGCGGGCCCCGGGCGGGAGCGCCGAGCACGGACTGTTTTCTTAAAGGGCCAGTTCCGAGCTGCGCCGGGAGGGGGGAGGGGGGAGAGCCAGAAGTGAGGTGAAGACCAGGAAGGCCGCGGAGAGCCCCCCAATCCCGCGCCGAGGCGGCGGCGGCGGCGGCGGCGGCGGCGCGACGATGAGGATGATGAATACATTGCAAAGTTTTTTTGGCCCCGGCGAGGGGTGTCAGATTGAGTGCTCTGTGCGCATGTGCGAAGGTGTCCAAACTGACAATGCTGGGGAGATGAAGATAGTGTGTAGCTGCTTCTGGGCTCAAGGAGGAGGAGAGAGATTCCGCGAGCCGACACCATGCGATCCAAGGCGAGGGCGCGGAAGCTAGCCAAAAGTAAGTCTCCCGCGCCCGGCCGCGCCGCGGGGCCGGGGCGCGGGGCCGGGGTGCGCGTCGGGGCGCGGCTGCTCGGCGCGCCCGCCGCTCGGGCCCCCGGCTCGGCCGAGCGCGGCCCGGGGGCCGCTCCGCCTCCCTCCCGCGCTCCGGGGCGGCCGGGCTGGGCGCGAAGGCTCGGGGCGCCCGGGCCGCGCGCTCCCCGAGGGCGCCGGACCCCTCCCCGCCGGACCCCCGCCCCCCCGCCGCGTCAGGCGCCCGGGCCCGGGAACCCGAGGCGCGCGGTGGGGGCCGGGGAGGGGGGCGGGGGGAGGGCCGGGGTGGAGGGGAGCGAAAAGCGAAAGTTAGCGAAAAGTTGCCGGGAGGGGAGAGCAACTTTTTCCTGCTCGCTCGCTCGCTCTCGCTCTCTCTCCGAGGAGCTCGCAGTCCTGGTCAAATCATATTCCGGGCTTTTGAAATAGTGGGCGCTAGAGCACCGCCTTTGGCGTCCGCCAGCCGGGCGCAGAGGAGGGAGACCCCGAGCCGGGGAGGGGCGAGGAGGGGGCGCGGGCCGGCGCCCACCGGCCCCGGGCGCGGGGCAGGGTGGCGCGGGCAGACGCCGCCGCCGCGTGCGAGCAAAATGGAGCCCGCGCCCGCGCTCGGCGCTGTGCTCGCCAAGTTCATTCCCGAGCGGTGCCCCGCGCCGCGGCGGGCGCTCCCCGGGGACTCGGGCTCGCGCGGGTCGGTGCCTCGGCAGCAGGGTCCCCGCCGGCCGCTCCGCCGTCGCCGTCGCCGCGCCCGCGGCCCTCCCCGGGCCCGCCCGCGCTCCCTCGCCTGGCACCGCCGCGAGGCCGGGAGCACCGCTGCCCCGGCGACACTGCCCAGTCCCGGGTCTTACTTTCTCTTTCGCTCCGCCTGGGGCCGAGCCCGGGGCTCCTCCAGTAGCCCGCCGCCGGCCCGGAGCTCCCGCCACCCGCGCCGCGCCTCCGAGCAGCCCACTCGCCCTCCGCGTCCGGCCGCCGCCTCCGTCTGCCTCGAGTCCGGCTGGCCGGGGTGCGCGGGCCGCGGCGGGCAGGTGGGGACTGGCGCCCGGGAGAGCGCGGCTCCCGCAGCACGGCCGGCCGCGGCCCGGTTACAGCGAAGCGGCGAGCGCAGCGCGGGGCGGACTCCGCGGCGCTGCCCCTGCGCCCCCGCCCTCGCCCGCCCGCGGATGGAGAGTCCGGGCCCGCGCCGCGGAGACCCCGCGACACCCGGCCAGGCCGGCCGCGCCTCCCGGGCCGAGCCGGAGCTGCGCAAGCAGCCTGGCCTCACGGCGCCCGCCGAGAGCCCTGCCCTCCAGCTCGAGCCCGGTGGGCACGGGGCTTAGTCGGTTTTCCGGAAAAGCTCTGCGCTTTTGGCTCTGGATCCGGCCGAGCTCGGCCCCACCGCGGGCCCCGCAGCCGTAGGCCGCACGCCCAGCCTGCAGGGAAAAGCAGCTCCTGTCCGCTGCCAGACGCCCTGGGCTCCGTGGTCGGCCGTTCGTGGCCCCTCGGGGAGGCGCCCCTTCCCAGCCCGGCTGCCCTGCCGGCTGCCCTTGGCCTCGGCCTCCTGGGGCTCCGTGACCTCTGACCCCTCTTGGTGCGAACAAGGCCAGACCAGACCTCCCTCGCTCGGCAGAGGCCGAGGGGCTGTGAGTGTTCTCCCTGCGCGGCTGCCTGGCTCCTGGAGGTGGGTGTCGGGTAGATAGTTGGGTTCGTGTGTGCACCGCGGGTCTTCCCCAAGGCAGGACCCCCAGGCTGCAGGCTGAGCCCTGCCCGGCCCTCACAGGGAAGGGCCCCAAGCCGCAGCGAGGAAGAGTTAAGCCTGGGACTTCGCTGCAAGCGAGAGGCAGGCGAAGAGCAGAGCACCGCGAGCCATGCGAGGCCCTGGAGACTTCTCAGAGGCCCACGTCTGGCCGGGCACTCGGCCCTCTGCCTGCTCCACCTCGGTCAGGTGGGGACGGTTGGCAGCCTAGCCCCGGCTCTCTATTATGCCCCGCACGGGCAGCTGTCCTGAGGCCTGGAGACTGGAGAACCAGACCGGACGGGAGCCCAGGACGCAAGCTTGCACGTCCTCCTCCAAGAGAAACAGCTCCAGAGAGAAGCCTGCGTGCCTGAGCTCAGGCGTGGGGGAGCCCTGGGGCCCCCTCCAGGTGCCACAGCTGGGAGGCTGTCCCCAGCCCTCCCCAAGAAGGTGTCAGGGCAGGCTCAGAAGGGCGGCAAGCGGCCCACTGAGGAATTTCCTGTCACTGGACAGCATTTTAAGCAGATGTGAAAGCGCTGGGGTCCGGACTCCTTTGCTGAAACCCAAGCACCCCAACCCTGGCTGGAGCAGGGAGGGAGCCGGGTCGCTGCGATTCAGGGCTCTGCATCTTGCATTTCAGACAGAGGGACCGGACAGGAGGACAGCC
>RJWT010051387.1:0-10705 GCA_004365215.1 Cuniculus paca
TATGTTGCAGTAATAAATAACCCCAGAGTCTCAGAAGGTTTTAGTTTTGCTCTTCTTACATGTCCTGTGACAATCAGAAAAGGACTAGCGGTTGCTCCTCAAAGTCAGTGGGGTATAGATTGGTGAAATACTCACTATCTGGACTTTTGCTCATCCACAGAGACAGCCTGAAAAGCTCATGTTTGCTTTTCTGTGCTCCCACCTGAAAGAGACCACTTCGTTTCTACTCGTAGCCCATTGGCCTAAGTTAGCTGTCTGGCGAGGGAGACCCAGAGCAAGTGTCCTGTGTGCCAAGGAGGAGAGGCTGATATTGGGGAGCCATAGTAAAGTTTACCACAGCAGCCACATTCTTCCTTGCCCTCTCCAGGGAAGGGAAGGGAATGGAGGGAAATGTGGGGAAACTGAGATACAGTTAATAACCTGGAACCGTGGGTAGCTGAATGATGCCCCTTAGTATATCCATGTCCTAATCCCTGAGACCTATGAGTGTTAATTTATATGGCAAAAGAGGTTTTACAGCGGCGATTAAGTGAAGGATCTTGAGAGCGAAAGACGATCCTGGGTGGACTCAGTGTAATCGCAGGGTCTTTTCATAAGGGGCTCCGAGGGAATCGGAGTGAGAGGAGAGGGCAGTGTGAGGATGCAAGCAAGGTGAAGTGATGTGCTGTGAAGAGGCAGGAAGGGGCCATAGCCATAGGCTACACTAGAAGTTGGGAAAGCAAGGAAATGTGTTTCCTTGGCGCCTCCAAGGCAGCTAGCCTTGGACGACAGCTATTTGCCCTGTAGTTCAGTGAGACTGATTTTAAACTTCTGGCCTCCAGAAATGTAAGAGAAAATTTCATTTTTTTTTTTTTTTTTTTTTTGCGGCACCGGAGATTGAACTCACAACCTTGTGTTTGCCAGGCAGGCACTTAGGCCGCTGAGCTAGATCCCCAGCACTGAAAATTTCATATTGTTGTAAGCCACCAAGTTTGTGGTGATTTGTTATAGCAGCCATGGACAACCAGTGCATCTCCTTAAATCAGAATACTTGAAACCCAAGGCACAGAAGCCTTTGCTGTCTGCTCGAACAGAGCAGGTCTTTTCCTTCTTGTTATGCTCTTTACAGTCCTCAGTTGTCACATTTGTGCCCATTTAGAGCCTTTCTGTTTCATAGACACCCCCCTACCACACACACACACACACACACACACTCACACTCACACTCACACCCTCAGCCGCTTCTTGGTGTCTCAGTGCTCGGAACAGGGCTGGCCCTGGTGATGATCATCCAGTGTCTGTAGGGAGGGAGAGGAGAGTGATGGGAACACTGGTGTAAAGGGCACCTGTGCTTTGGGCAAAGGGCCTGGCACCATCCAAGAGTGAACCAGTTGGCACAAGGGAGGGGGCCCAACAGGAGGGTAAGGAATGGGGCTAGAGGAATCTGCAGGAACCTCAGAACCAAGGTCATTGCCCCTGAAGACAATAGGGAGCCTTCAAAGGACTTTAAGCTGGGAAGTGACTTATGCAGTACTTATAACTGGGTTCTGCTGGTTTGTGATTTGGTGGGGAAATTCAGCCTTCATCCTCCTACCTTCTGAGAGTCAACTCTATGGCAATATCCCTTGGCTATGCTTTTCTGCAGGGTTTTTTATAAACCCATTTTATAGATGAGAAAACAGAGAATCAAGTCTCCTACAACCCTTCCTCCACATGGCTGCCTGAAGCATGTTTTAAAATAGAAACTGGGGCATACTGCTCTCCTACAAAACCCCTCCAGGAGCCCCCCACTGAGTGCCTTAGTGTGGATTGCCTCAAGGATCACATCCTTGGCCCCATCCCACGGCTCTAGCTGCACCGTTCTTCCCCAAGAGAGCTTTCTACTTCCTGACTCACGGACTTTGCGTTTGCTGCCTCTTGCCCCTTCTCATTGCCTGATGACCCCTTCTTTTCTTTCAAGGCTTCTTCAGTTTAAGCGCCACCCGTAGACAGAGACTTTTCTCCATCTTTTGTCTGTGCTTTCTTTGCTTCACAGCATTTATCACAATTTGTAGCTACTTTTGTGCTTTTGCTTGTTTGTTGCCTGCCTCCCCCGGTGGGCTCGGGGCCCTACAGGGATGTGAACCACGTCTGCCTGGATCCTTCGTCCATCCCAGTCCCATCCTCAGGGCACAAAGGAGGCACTTGGCCAACCTCTGTAGAAGGAAGAAGGGCGAGTCCTGAGCGCTGTGGCTGTTGGAGGCTCTGGACCTCTAGGGATGGCTGGGTGCCCCTGGGCCTGCCTCTGGAGACCCTGAGGGAGACCGTGGTGGGAGGTCTGTACCCACCTGAGCCGTGCCTTTGTGGCTGCATTGTCCTTGGCCAGCTCCTGGTGCTGCCCACGTTCCCTGTAATGTGAAATGCTCTGTGTGGCATTTTAGCCTCCTGGAGGAACCCATGAGGGTCTAGGGAAAGATGGCAGACTTAGGTTCAGATCCCAGGTCAGCCACTTCACTGCTATGAGGCCTTGAACAGTTTCCTTTATCTTTCTGAGCCTCAATTTCCTCATCTTTGCAACACACATACAGAGGGGTTGGTCTCCCAATGAAGGACTTCTACATATATAACCAGCACTTGATTTAGGTTCAGAACTCCCTTATCCAAAATCTAAAAGGCTCTGCAACCAAAAGTTGTTTTGTAAATAACTGCCAACTCATTTGGCCCTGATTCTGACCTGACCTGAGGTGCAGCATCTCCTAACCCTGATCCACGCGTGTGAATATCCATCCTTCTGTGCTGCTAACAGATTTATGAATGTTTCACTGCAGGGGTTGCCCTGCACCCCACTGAACTATTACATAATTTGTGGAATGTAGACTTTATCGCTTTTCTGAAGTCCAAACAAACTCCAGACTCTGAAACTGCATGGGCGCTGGCTGAGGGCTGTGGACCTGTGAGCTGCTGCTCAGGTCCGTCCCAGACTCAGGAGGGTCCACAAAGGCCTCTGACAGCAGCCGCCCCCACAGGGCCCGCAGTCTCTGGTTTCCTCTGTGCTCCTTGGCAGCCCAAACTTTCTCAGCACCTGGGGTTAACTCAGGTTCTGCTGGCTCAGGACAGAGGTTAAAGCTCAGGGTATCGGGAGTCTAGATATTCAGACATTTTTGTTATGAATTTAAAGGAGAAGAAAAAAAATTTATATGACTCACCAGAAAAAGAAATCAGAAGGAAGTGTGTGACCAAGGAGAGGAAATTAGGGTTTGTAATCTGGGTGAGTCACCCCCTTTCTGACTCCTGGGTGATCCTTTGCTCTTGACAATCAATGTTCATTCATCTCTGAGACTTGGTGCCGGATTCCAAAAGACACACTGGATCCATTGTGATTTTACTCTGACTCCCAACTTGCTCCCATCGTGGCCATCAGTGTGAAGTTCTATTTTTGAATCACTGCCATGTTGTCATACTTACTGCTTTACCCGATGCTTCTTCCCCGACCAGGCCTCCCTTGCAATCCTGTTGGCTGGTCCTATCTGTTGATCATCACAGCGTCTTCTGTCTGGCTTCCAGCCTCATCTTCTCCAGCCCATTCTCCACCTTGAGGAACTCAGCTCACGTTCTAGGCTTCACCTCAACTCCCCAGCATGGCTGTTTGTTGTTCTGTCTCCCCACTCAACAAATGGGCCTTATCAGGCTCCAGGCCCTGGGGGATTCTCTTCCTACTGCCTTTTTCCTCCCAGCTGGTGCCCTGTCTCCTCATCTGGGTAATTCTGCTCCTCCTGTGGCAGGGCTTTGGGAAAACTATCTCCTCTGTGACGTCTTCCAACCCAGCTCCTGCTTAAGCCCTTGTATGTTGTCACTACCCAAATTCTAATTCCTGTTCCTGTCCCTTTCACTAGACCATAAGCTTTAGGACAGAGACTGTGTCCTGCATATCACTGGTACCATCCCCAGAATTCAAATAAAATGGCTGTTTTCAGCGGGACTTGGTGTACTTGGGACAGACAGCTTCTAGCTGGCCCTTTGCCCAATGGTGGCCACCATATTGCTTTCCAGTGAACTAGAAGCCATTTTCCATGGTAGCAATGTTTGAAATAATCTAGTTCCATGACTGTAGATTTCAGGTGCATTTCTCCACTTCCTATTGAATCAAGGGTACATTTTCCTCTGTGCATTTATTTCTTGGAATATTGCCTCTCATGTGATTTTTCTGTTTGGCTCTTATGTCTTTTTGTCTATCGGCATCTTGCTTTCTGTTTAATTTGACGGAGCCATTTATACATCGTATGTATTAACTGTCTCATAGTTGGTGCTGATATTTTCTTAGTCTGATGTCCTTTTCATTTCAGTTTTATTATGCTTCCTTCCACAGAAGATATTAATGCGTATATATTTGAATCTGTCAATCTCTCTCCCTCCGTGATTGCTTCAAGGGCTGAGGAAGTCCTCCTGCCTCCACAGAGCCGATAAACATTCTCTTCTTTTTTCTGATTGTTTCCCTTTAACATGACTTTTTACACTTAACTCTTTAATCCATTTGGAGTGCCTTTGGGTGGGTTTCTTGCCATGGGTATCTAGTTCAGTGCTCCTAAATAAGCCAATCCAGCTGTCCACATTCTGTTTATTAAATGATTGGTCTTTGTCTCTTTGTTTCTGAAAGGGGGGACAAAATAGAACGGTTGCTATGAGCGTGGCTTTCGGCACAGTTAAAGAGTCTGGCTTTGGTACTTGTAAGCTGTGTGACCCATGAGCACATTGATTAAATTGAGCTCCTTTTCTTCTCTGTAAAACTGGATATTAATATCTCCCTCCAGGGATTATGGCAAGGAGCGAGTGAAGTATCGTGTACAGCATGTCACATGGTCACGGCGTACACTCAGTGCCCTCTTTAATCACAGTGCTTCCATACCTAGCTGCACCTTTTCATACTTGTTCTGCTTCATTGACTTAAAGTTCTCATTTTAATTAATTAATTAATTAATTAGGTCTTTTTTGAGACAGGGTCTCGCTATGCAGTTCTGGCTGGCCTTGAGCTCACTTTGTAGCTCAGGCTGGTCTTGAACTTGCAAGGATCTTCCTGCCTCAGCCTCTCAAGTGCTGGGATTATAGGCATGTGCCACCATACCCAGTTTAAAAATCTCGTTTTATGTCACTACCTCATTGCTTAATTGTTGCTTCACAGGACATTTTACTCTGGTGGAACCAGGCATCCCTCCCATTGCTCTGTGAATTTTGCTATCAGCTCTCACCTGTGTTTGTTTTCAGTTCATGTTGGCTCCTCCATTCTGCACTGTAATCCACCTTAATAACATGCAGACATTCTTCTCCCCGCAAAATGGACACCAGGTTTCTCGCCCTCCTGGCTGCCTGGCCTCGGCGCACTCTGGTCCCTCTCTCTGACAAGGGTGTGTCACCTGCTGTTGCCTAGACTCTCTCCATCTTAGTGCCTCATCACCCTGTAGTCTTCATGCGGCTACCTGTGCCCCCACTTGACCTGGGGGTCTGTTCTGTGTTCCAGGTCCCCCCAAGAGCCTGGCACTTGGCAGGGGACATCCTAGATGCTTGGGTCAGGGCTTGGGGAGGGATCTTCTTTAGGCACAGGCTCAGTGGCCGCAACAGGGTGATAGTGGTGTCTCCTGACATGCTGCTGCCGATAACTGTGGACAATCTAGCAGCACTGGCCTTGGCTTCCCTAGTGGAATGCTAAGGAGTCTCTCAAGTTCAGCGAGTTGACGCCTTACGTTTATCTTCAAGTGGGTGGCTGGGTTGTGAAGATGAATTAGAATAATTCAGTGGCGTGTGCTGTATCTTAGAATGCAGTTGGCATGCTCTGTTTTCCAGGGGACAAAAATCCTGTTAGAACAAAGTCCTCTTCTGCCCTCCTGGGTGTTCAGGAGAGCCCAGACCTGGGCCTAAGGGCTACGTGGTCAACAACAGAGGCGTGGCCCTTCGCCAGGAAAGCCTCTGGAGGGTAAAGGAGGGAACTGACCTTTCTAAAGCACCACGGTGTGCTGCGTGCTTCCAGGTGGCAAGCTCAACCCTACCAGTTCCCTTCCCGTTGTATAGGGCAGGAATCTGGGGATGAGATGGGACCTCTACCCATGGCCATGTGGCAGCTACTCAAACCCAGATCCTCGAGCTTCCAGGCCTGTACTGCTCCAGTGTTCTCTCCACTCCCAGTCCAAAGCTGTTCTAATATGATACCTAAAAACATATCAGCAGTGTTTACAATCATCATTTCCTGTGTTATCTGGTACTGACAGAAGGAAGTGAGCCTGGCACTTTGTCTCTGTTAGATTTTGGGGTTAGATGCAGAAATGCCAAGTTCAGATGGCCTAGAAAAACCTTTCTAGGTCAAATTACAATTTCAAAAGATTTTTCTTCTTTTTTTTTTAAACCGCCTCACGATCCAACGCTGTCATTGACATATTTCTCTCCCAACAATACAAGGCCTTTGTGGCATGATTGAGGGCTTGTTTTGTAGCTCTGGGGAGAAAATATCTTCCAGATCATCTGCTGCTCATTGTCTCAGTCATTCTCGCTCCCCCGTGCCACAGTCACACCCGATGTACGCTCATGTGGCTTTTAGTTAATTGTCTTTGGCAAGAATCAGTTTTGGGACTTGTTCCCAACCGCTCAGAGGAGAGATAATTGTCGGGCACAAATACTGGCAGTGCTGAGTAGCCCAGGGCTCTAGGCCGCTGACCGCAGCCAGGCCTCTTGGGAGGAGCCTGGAGTTGGACAGCCCCACACTGTGGGAGGGAATGGGGCAGAGCCACAGAGGTACCCCAGACTCCTCATCCAACGGAACAGGAATTCTGGAACAGGGCTTCCTGGGTTCAAATCCTGGCTCCACTGCTTACTAGCTGTGTGGCCTCACTTGGCCTCGGTTTCCTCATCTATGAAGCAGGAGCCTTTGTAATAGTGACACATCCTTGCATCACAGGGTTATTGTGAGGAGGGCATGAATTAACATTTGTCAGTCAATGAGAAGAGTGCCTGGCTCGTTCGCAAGTGCTGTATTGGTGTTGTGCAAGTTAGTTAGAATGAATAAATGTTCAAAGCTGTAGTGGATGCTATCCCAGAACATCCTGCCCCTCCTCAGAACAGAGTCACCCATTCTGCTTGCTTTTGCACCTCACAGCCGAGGGTCTCCCTGGGAATTGACTTGGGGGGGAAGAGGCTGTCAGCCTGGGCAGCCTGGACCCCATGGGAATACAGGGCTTGGCTCCCTGCCTCAATTTGGAACATCTTCCCAGGGCCATCCTGCCACCAGAGCTCCCCTAGGGGCAGGCTGACCTTGTCCCTCTGCCCCATCCTGGTTCTCTCACCCCACTGTTGCACTCCCCAATAAACTTCTTTCATAGATTTCACCCTCTGAGTTTTCCAGCCCTCAAATAACAGGCAGCCATCTGGATGTTGAATTAATTCTGATCTTCATTTTAAAATGTGTATTTCAGAAGCTTGTATTTCCAGAAGCTCCAGGAGGAGTGACCTCAGGGTTCCCACCAGCCTGTCCACCCATCTCTGGGGGTGCACCATTCCTACTCACTCTGCCTTTGCTGTAATCTCCACCAGCTCTGAGAGGGTGAGCCTGCTGCTCACCTTAGGGTATAGCAATCAGGCTCGTCATAGGAGTCATACATAGGGTAATCAGTTTTGGCATTTCAGTCCAAAAATACCTTTGTAAGTGTCCCAGGAGGGGGGCAGCCAGTCTGGGCTGGGAGTGGCTCTGGGCAGTGGCTTCCTGGAAGGGGACAGCATGGGAGCTGAGTGGGCTCCAGCTGTGTGGGAAAGAAACAGAACGAGTTTTGGTGGAGAGATAGCTCTGCGCGGCCTGCGTGGATGTGTGGGAGGGACATGCAGAACAGCCCCGGGCACACAGGGATCTTGGGTTGCCTTGGCAGACAGAAAGCTGGCAGGGGCGGGTTACCAAGTGCCTTGTTTGTTACTGTGAAGGATTTGAACTCTTCTCCAGTGAGGAGATGAGACTTGGCAGAGAGTGGCTTGGGCAGAACCATACTTGTCTGTCGAGGTCCCTGCTGGCTCCTCACTGCCTGACCCAGTCCGAGCTCAGTAAGTCACTGTGGACCAAATGAGTGCGTGAATGAGGGAAGGGATGGTGGTGCTGGAGAATGAAGGTGCCCGCTGCAGTGTGGGGGCATGTGGAAGCAGGGCTGTGGATCTTCCCACCTCCCATCCCCAGAGAGGCCGGTTAGTGCCAGCTTCCACCAGCTGAGAACGCACTTGTTGGGTTCTTCTGTGGCAGAAGCCAGGTGGAAGGCTGCAGACTCAAGGCGTCCAATCTGATGGCATCCTGGCCTCGGCCCTGGCCCTCAGGACCTCACTGGGCTACGCCCTGACCCACTTCCCAGCCCAGGTCCCCACAGCCGCGTGCAGTGCCTGCAGCCCCCTTGGAACTGTTCCCCCTCACAGCGGCCAAATGAAAATGTTTGTTGAAAACAACATGTGCATAATTAAAGCTTAATGAGCGCTTGTCTGTTTGGAATGTGCAATTAGATTTATAATTGGGGATGGGAGCGAGCTCCAAATGGCTTTAAATGGAGCTGAGAGAGAGGATAATTTTTGCCATAAATCTGCAGCGATGCCGTCGATGTGAGAGTTATCAGTGGGAGCACCAGGGAAGAAACTCAGGCCTGCCAGGCTACCATGCTGTGCCCACTTGGTCACCCTGCCCAGGGGCCCTTCTGGTAGCTGTGGCTGGCCACTATGCTGTGGTGGAACCCACTAGTGGCACTCATTGGTGGCCTTGGAGGTAGGTCGGCTCTGCATTGGAGCTGTTGATTAAACCAGTAGTGGTGTGGATCCCTGCTGCCCTGGCCCCACCATGGCTAGTGCAGACTGCAAGTTGGCACAGGGTCAAACCCTGGACTGGTACATGGCCCCTTATTTTGTTCTCTGCTTATAGCACTTGGAGCATATGGTAGGGCCTCCACCAACGTTTGCTGGATGAATTCTTTATCAGACACTTACTTTAAACAAGTCACTGTATCTGTGGGCCTCCGTCTTCCCACATCTGCACAGAGAACTGGATTTGGCTGTTGCTGATTATTGCTCTTGTAGGTCTGAGGTTCTGGTTCTGGTGCAGACGGTGGCTGGGGCAGCATCTAAACCAGCACTGTTCAGCAGAGGTGTAATGCGAACCACATAGGTGATTGTAAATTTACTTGTAGCCATATTAAAAAGAAATAAAAAGAAACCCATGAAATTAACTGTGATATATTTCGGCTAACCCAGTGTATCTGAAGTATCATTTTGACATGTAACCAAGAGCATGTAACATTGTTGATAACGCGTTTTATGTTGTCTTTGTTGTTGTTTTGTTGTAGGTCTTTGAGATCTGGTGTGTGTTTTACACTCAAACACATTTCAGTGTGGAGGAGCCACACTTCACGTGCTCCATAGCAACCTGTGGCTGGTGGCCACTAATCTGGACAGCACAAATGTAGAAAAAGCCTGGTTTGAGCCTGGTAGGAGGGCTCTGTGTTCTCATCTGTGAAGTGGGGACGGTGGTTCCAACCTTCCACGGGAGCAAGGCACCTTGTAGCACTCACCTGTCGTATCTGTTGTGACCATGACTCTTGATGTTTTTTATTGACCAAAACGAGTAGCATCAACACATATCAGTAGTGGGGACGAGAGTCCCTGAAGGGTAGATAAGCCTCCAGATGCAGGGTCGTGAAGTCACTTGCTCTGGTCACTCATGTGCAGGGTAGGAAGCCAATGAGGGCTTTTGGAAGCCACCATCCTGGACCACAGGTTCAACTTGTGTACACCTTGGCTGTGTGGCCTTGGGCAGACTCCCTAACTTTCCTGAACCTCAGTCATAGTGCTGGATTTCTAATAAGAATGCCCAGCATTATGCCCAGGAAAGCAGGAGCACCAATCAAAAGAAAACTACTTTTGGAGAGAAATTGATGTTTGATACTTCAGGAACAAAGAACAAAAGTCTTCATGATGGGGAAAATAACCCCTCAGTTGTACTCTCTTACAGACTGAAACTTACAAATTTCACTTCAAATTGCTTGTGCTAGGTAGAGAGTCCAAGGATCTTTCCCATAGTTAAGACCCCAGAGACTTGTGGGAAGCCCCTTAGTTCATCATCTACAGAAAAAGAAATTACAGCAAGGATTCAGTGGTGAAATAAGGAATAACTCACAATTATTGAGTGGTTTATCGGTGCTATGAGGCAGTGCTCTAAGTAATTTCCATACGTTCATACCCATTCTCCAGCTAAGGAAAGTGAGACACGGTAACTTGGTTAAAAAAAAAAATCACCCAGGGTAAAAACAATAAGCCCAGGATTTGAACTCCAGTAGGCTGGCATCAGAGCCTGTGTTTACAAGCCGTATGTGATCATGCTTCTCCGGGAGGTGATGGGCATGGGTCCATTTGAACCTGGGGCTTCCCTGGCCGTCATGCCCTAGTCCAGTCTTTCTTCCCTCTGCATTGGCTTCTCCGCCCCCTCCCCGCCCCAACCCCCGTTGTCCTGATGCGTATCTCCTCGTGAGACTTCCACATGCAACCGCACTCTCAGCAGGGCCCAGCTTGCCGCTGCCACATTCACTGCCTCTATCTTTTGAGCCGCACTTTATCTGTGCAGAATGGGTGTTCTCACAACCCATGTGGGGGCCGGTGGAAGCAGTGTGTGCTGCTTTGATTGTTTCCTTTTTAGATCTCTGTGAGGCATATCTCTTGGTGTCTGTGACTGGCTGAGCCGAAGGCTATGCAT
>RJWT010051388.1:0-10709 GCA_004365215.1 Cuniculus paca
AGAATGGTTTGGCACGCATCAGGATACACAATACACAGAAGATGATCAATAAATAGCTGTGCAGGTGACTAGAAGCAAACCCCTGCTAAAAACAGCATATTTCCATCTCTTTCAATGGCTCACTTTACTTCCTTCTAGCTATTACTCCTGTCACAGAATGAACTTCCCCGGCTTTGCATATGAGGAGACTGAATGCCTTCTACAGGGCTCCCCACCAGAAAACTGTTCCTATTCTGTTTTGGGATGAGCTGATCCGAAATTGTACCTTAACCTGAACTGCCTTGCCCAAACTCTCCCAATCACTCCCCATTGCCTAGAGAAGCTGGGGAAGTACCATTGTAGACATCTGTACATCTGACCCTAGCCCAAAGTGACCACGCTTTCCTTGCAGTGTTATCACTCATGCGTTCAGATTTCCAGGCAAACCAGCTGGTTTGAGGTGCTCCATCTGTGCTTCATTCTCCCTGCCTCTCTGCTTGTGTTTATGCTGGGTGTCATCCTGGGAATTAATTAATCATTCATTTTAAGGAACAACTGTGCTCAAGACATTGAACTAATCACTCTGGAGACCAGAGCTGCAGAAGTCAGGGAGATGTTCTTACAATCCTTCGGTCCAGTATAGGAGATGTCAAGATCATGTAAGTGCTAATAAAATTATTTTTTCTTACCTACCAGTATTTTTGCCCCTATATATCCTAGTATTCTCTCAAACTAGGCTGTGCTGGCTGGGCATGGTGGTGTATACTTGTAATCCCAGCCCTTGGGAGGCTGAGGCAGCAAGTTTGAAGTCAGCCTTGGCTATGTAGTGTGTTCAAGACTGGCCTTGAACTGCATAGTGAGACACTGTCTATGAAAAAAAAGTCTCTGACATCTAAATTTCTTATCCTTCCTCAAATGGGCCATGCTCTCTGCCCCATTTCTGGTCCTGCACTTTCTATTTGGCCTTATATTGTAATCACATGAGTCCATGTGGTGTCCCCCAGTAGGCTGGGAATTCCTTCAGGACTGGGGCACTTCTTCCTGAGTCTTAGCGTGCTAGCACAGTTCTGTGAAGAGTGTCTTCAAAATGCGACCATCAGTCTTTAACTCTGTTCTGTGTTGCTGTCTCAGTCATTGAGACGCGTACTTTGGATAAACCAGGTATTAGCTTGAACTTATTGGAAATTCAAGTTTGAGGTTAACTTGGTGTTAGAATTAAAGGTCTTCCCACAGTGGGTGTCAGTTTTGGAGGGAAGTTGGGAGCACACTCATGATCTGAGGATCACACCTAGCATTTGAATGATTAAATGCTCCACATAATGAAGTGTGGAGTTTACTCTGGTTTCTACAGTAACAACTTCAAATGTTAGAGACAGAAAAACATATTTCAAATGTTTCTTATTTTTGTTTTATATGCTCGACTGAAGGGCAGCCAGGGCAGGGCAGCACAGGGAGTCCTGGGAATCACAGTTCTCTGCCTCACAGTTAGGCTCCCACTACCTCTCCCTCTCCTTGCCTCCTCCTCACTGCTTCCTCCTAGCTTATCCTAGGAATTCCAGGCTTGTCTCCTCTCATGCCTGGCCCTGCTGGTGTCTGCAGATCTTTTTCTAGCACTGTAATCCAGGTGCTTTTTCAACCAAAGTCCTTTTCTTCTTAGGAGGAATCCTGGTGTCCATTGTTAAGATAATAAGATCGTCCTTCTCCTGTTGCACTTGAGAAATCTCCTTTTCGTCATCAAGAAGTAAATATGCGCCCAGGTCATGGCTGAGTTTGTAACTCCTAAATGAAGGAGGTGTAATCTCGAGTCTAACATTTGATTTTGAGGCAGGAATGGCTTGGAAGTCCCTGAAGCTAAGTTATTGTTCGAAGAGCTCAGCATCTGCTGCTGCAAATGAAAACAGTTTGTCCTGTAAGTTGACTGAAAGTGATTTCTCTTCTGCCAAAGTGAAGAGATGGGGAAGTAAATATGTACCCTGAACTCCGGAACCCTGTTCCTGTTATGTGATTGAAAGCTGTGGACCAAGCACACTTTCTTAGATGAAACAAAGGCTGCTATAAATGGTAACAGCAACTGTGTATCTTCACTGGGTGATGTGGCTCAGATGAGCTCCTGTTAAACAAGGGAACGTGCAGCTGACACCACATGGTCCAAGTAGAAGACAGGAGATGGATTCCACAGGACATACAGACTGCAGTAGCTCAGAGAGCTGACAGCTGACTCTAGAGAAGAGGGTTGACCCTTCTCTGCCTCTATCTCTCCCTCCCTTCCTCCTCTGTCTCCCCTTTCCTTCCTTTCTCTCTCCCCCTTTTCTCTCTCTCTCTCCCCCTCTCCCTCTCCCTCTCCCTCTCTTCCTTTCTCTGTTTCACAGTGTGTGTCTGTGTTGGGTGATATGTGTTTGCATATAGTTAGTGGTCTGAAGGTACTGGACATTACTTGTGTGTTTCTATTAAGGCTGAATTATGTAAATCTAAAGCTGCTGTTTGGCATAGGCACTTGTGAAAGCATTTTAGAACCTGCCTTCATTTGACCAAATGAAGTACTATTTCTAAATATTTTACAAATGGTCGTCCTTTGCTCACTTGAGGTCTGGGCAATTATTCAGCACCAGAGTTCTGCAGTCAGTGATAAATGGTAGAACTGAAGAGCAGCACAAGGAGATGCTTTTTAATTGCTCATTTATTGTCTTTACAGTTTGATTGTACTCTGGAGACTGTTAGATTGTACTCTGTGTTTACTAACCACAGAAATTAATTTTTGCAAAGTCCAAATCTTTAGGAGCTCAATGTATCAGAGTTATTTTTAGCAGAGATAAAAACCACTTGTTGTTTAAAATGAGGTAATGGCATGTATGAGGAGAGGGGATGGTTTGGAAACATTTAGTACTAATGAATAATTCAATAATTTTGATTTATTGGAGAAATGATAAGGGATGGCATTCTGCCCTTCTGTTAATGCAAAAAAAAAGATAATGGCCTTTTCACTTTAACGGTGTATCTGAAAGTATCTAATACAGCTTATTTTTATTCCAGGTCAAGTCATCAGCCTTTAAAAGTAGTTTAAAACTAGCTGTCATGCTAAAGTGCACTTTTAAAAAATAAAAGAAATCTGAGATGAAATTGTACTCAACTGCTCGTCTTCCCCATCCCTACGCAAATCTTGCAACAACAAAATGTGTTTCTTAATTGAACATTAGAGACATGAAAGAAGACAGAGGACTGGAATCCTGATGAGAAGAAAGGCCAAGGCAAATGACCCCAGTAGTTCAGGTGATGGTGTCATTCCTTCAAGTGCTTTTATGTTGACACTACTGAGATTTGGGTTTTCAGGAGCTGAAACTATTCTTGCAAGCTGTTATTTTGTAGATAGTTCTGCATTATCCTTGGCTCAGGTACATTTTAATAAAAGGCTAACACCTTGGATAAAATAATGGATATAAACGTGGGAATGCATGTTAGGATGTGCTTATGAAATTATGGGGCCTGACACCATCCATACAAGGTGATTTTCTACATTAAACTTCTGTTCTTCTATCTGCAAGGCTGTTCTCCTATTGTACTCAATTGCCATCTTCTCTGTAATTTAAATGAGACGTGAAAGTATCTGTTGAATCTCTGAGAAGCAGCCAGAATATATGGCTTCCAATGTGAGGCCCTTCCTCCCTCCTCTCTGCACCTAAGCAACTGTGCATTAAGCAAGCCAGAAGCTAAGAGAAGGGTCCTGGGAGGGAAAGGAGAGGAAACTTGGGCTGTGGTGGAGAAAGAGTGCTGTTTAGTGTGCTGCAAAGGGGAAGGTCACCAACCAGAAGCACAGTTTTGAATTTACTTTTGTTTTCCTTGCAAAATGACCAGATGATACTCACACTTTAAATAAGAGTTTATATGTAGACACTTAGGGAATGCCATTAGCAGAGTAGCACATATTTTTGTCAGTTTTGATGCCTCTTTGGGAGGTTTCCTGAACAAAGGAGGCCTCTCTTCATTCTAATTTTTCTTCAAATGACTTGAGACCCAGTTCCTATGTGCATGAGTGTGGAGAGCTTAGGGGTAAGATGAAATCGGGACAGTTATTTTGCTAGGGTTGAGTCAACTGACTGATCTGTGGCTGCACAACTAGAACTATGCAATACAGGTATAGCGCAAGAGAAAAGCAATGGGTCAGAATCAGAGATTTTTTGCCTGCTGCAGTTTTAGGAACATATCTAGGCTGTGGGCGTGGGAAGACAAAAGTTCAGAACCTGTGCCAGTCAACAGAAAAACAGTGAAGCAGAGACCAGATGCACTGTTAGTGGCTCAGTCTGGGTTCCTCACCCAGTTACAGCGTACTCACCAGGTGCTGGCTCTGTCCTACTAAAGCTAGATAGCGGACAAGAATTGTGCTTAGGAAAGTTGCACCTACTGGGAGAAACAAATATCAAAAGAAATTTTATGTAATCAGCTTTGCGGTTGTAGTGCTATACTCAGTAGCTTACAGGAACCAGGTTATTCTGATGCAGCTTTATAAAGATCTAAAAAATATTATGCATTCCTCCTACCTCTTTCCTTTCCTCTAAATGAGACAAAAACCCAAGAAAAAATAGCAATGGAAATTAACTCCCATATGCTTCTTTTGTGATTTTAAACATGTTTCCTTTCATTTTTAGAAAACATTATGGATACCCCTTTATAACTACCATATAGAAGTTAGGCAAGTGCTCTTGAGCATTGGACACATTGAGTTTAACTTTGCAAATTGGGCTTTATCATATCCCCAGAAAATATAACCACTAATCATGTTACGTTGGTGCACACTTGGGTCAACTCATATGGAGTGATGTCCTGCCCGCTATTCTATCTTTGGGATAACTCATTTGTAAAAGGGAAATTTGTAGCTCTGAAAACAATATACTTCTGATTTCTTCTTACAACGAAAGCAAGTGGTGGTCAGGATAACATCTGAGACAAGTTATCCATAGGACTTTAATGTGGAATTCGAAGTGATTTTCAAGTATCCTAGGGTTCCTTGTTGAGCACAAATAATTCACTGATATAGTGGGGGGGAAAAGTTATCTCTTAGTGGAAAACTAAATATTGTCTATAGCACAACCTTTTGGTTAGCTATGTGATTCTGATCTTACAAAAGCTGTCTTTTAATTCTTTACTTTGTAGGTGAATGGTGGAATTGCAAAATAGTTTTTGTCTATAGATGAACAAATTCTTCCTCATGCTATTAGAGTCTCAGCAAATCCTTCCCCAACCCCTGCATGTAGTTTTTCAGTATTTGTACATTCATTGCAATGCTCTTTTAATCTATTTAAAGTGATGTCTTTTGGACTTCTCCTTTGACAGAATATAATACCTGTCAGTTCCCTTATTATTAGGAAAATAAAATCTTTAGTCTGTGTCCTTTTTATGGCTCATGAGAGTCATAATTTTACTTTTGCTCAAAAAATGGTCATTTAGCTTTGTATTGTGGTCATTTAGCTTTGTATTGCTGTAGTTGAGTCCACCACTGCTTCTACTGAAACTTTCTACTTCCACCATAACTGATAGTTTTTGGACAATGTCAATGTCCACCTTAGCCCAAGCTTGAGAAGAAAAGAGCAATTTGGTGTCTAGAAGACAACACTTTAGGTAACTCTGATTAACCTTTTCTCCCCTCCCCCTTCCCATTTTGTGGGATAGCCTGCTATCAGTGTCCCTTTGGCACTCCACACCAGAGCAAAGAAGAAGAAACAATTCTTGCATAATGTATTCAATTCATTTTCCTGCCTACCCAGACAGATGTGCAACTCCAAGGGGCAGTGCCGTTTGATTTAAATTCTTCATTCCTAAGGCTGCTGTTCTCTGTTGTTCTGATCTTACTTTTTAACTGCTAATATCCACTACTCCTACTTGTATTTTAATTTTAGCCCTTCAGTTATTACTAATATCCATTCCATTGACAAGGGTTCCAGTTAATTTTTAATGAGCTAGACTGATAGACTTTCTCTGCATTTTGTGCACAGGGCTTGAGCAAGAAGGCATAATGCAGTTTTGTGCCTGATGCTGGGGGACCTGTCTACTTTTAACCAGATTGCAGTCAGTGAGTTATTACTTCTTCATCTTCTTTCCTCAGATATATTCAGCACCGTTTCAAAATGTATGTCCGGAGTTGTTAAACCTTTGCCAGGATTTTCACATTGAAGTGATGCTAAACAGCATGTTTGCCAGCAAAATTTAGATTGAATCTGAACCATTACTTTTATTTCAGGGCAAAAACAGCTCAGTGGCATAAACTCCTGACTGAAATAGTTTTAATCAGCTGTTAAAATCAAAATCACCACTTAAATTGATATCATTTTCAAGAAAAATGGTTTTAGAATCCTTTCCTAAACTGTCTGCTGGCTTAAATATGAGTCAATTGCTGTAATTGTGTCTCTGCAATGTTCATTTGCTGCTTATATGGTCTCATCTTATGTTTTATTTCCTGATTACTTAGAACTGAATTACAAGCCAAACACTAACATGTAGAGAAACAATATCTGATTATATTCTTTTTATCTGACTCTTAATTTTTAAGACATTACACACATTCCCAAAGATTATTTGTCATGCTGTGGTCATTTAAATAAAGAGCTAACCTCAGAGTCAATTCTGTAGGTATGATAACTTTAATATCATGCTGGTTGTCTGAAACCCCTTAGGAATAGATTTAATTAGTTTTAAAGGGCCTATATTAATAACTGGATAAGTTTATTTTTCTTACCAGGACTCTTAATAAAGAATGTTTCTCATTTTCTCTCCTATATATCAGATGTTTCCTGTTTCTGTCATATCCTTGGAAATTTAAATTTTACTGTGCTGATTTTTAACTTCCAGGAGAGTATTTTTCTGATATCTTCAAATAAAATGCTGGTATCATCTGCTATGAACTTAGGACACGACACAGTGCCAGAGTTGAGCTAATGATTTGTTCTAGAATGGACAAGGACAAAAGCTATCCCATTTTTAGCTTTTAGAAACTATTTGTTTAAAGTACGAATTCTTCTGCATCCCTCTATATAAAAAAGCAAAACAAAAAAACTTATGCAAAGTTCTGCCTCTATCATTCCTGTGTCTTCCATAGATGAATCATTCTTTTTTTCGTTGAGCCTCATAAACCTCCTCTGTAAAATGAGAATAGTACATAGTAGAAGGGCTGCTAAAAGGTTATTTTGAGTTGTGAGTGTGTTTTTTACTAAAACACACCTCTAGTGGTGCTTCCTGTAAAGCTGGCCCCACAGATGGAAGCTTTTGAAGCTACTTTAAAAACCTGACCATAAAGATCTCCTGGACAGGGATGCAGGGGATAAACTGTCTCTAGCTCCACTTGGAGAGCTGCAGATATGCATACAGTTTGGTCTAAGATACAGTACCTGCAACTGGCATGAAACCTCTACAAGATATTATCTGTATTTTGGAGCCAACAAGAAAGCTTGGTAATGGGCTCTGCAGTAAAAGTCATTAAGTACTACTGTACAGGCTTCCCATCTTGGAGAAAGGTATGATAAATGTATCCTACTTTTCACTCTATAATAGTCCACTGATACTAAGTCAAAAATCAAGCTCTATTTTCCTAGCTTGAACTCATACAGAAGACACTCCAGGTGCTCATTATCATGACTTGGAGAGGAGGTCTGAGCAGGGAAGCGTACACAGAAGCCAGGGGCTCCTTTGTCAGAGCCTGCGCTTTTCAGCTCACACTGACTCCAGTGCTTGAGAGATGCACCACAAAGCAATTCCAGACAAGCTTCCAGCAGCCTACCCATTGCGATCTTGGGTTGTTTGCTCAGTCCTCACTTTTTTCTTTCCCTGCGTCTGTCTCCACTTTGACTCATTGAGAAGGTCTTCACACTGAGGCCCATTATATCGTAGGATGTTTAATTGCATAAAATGCTTGATTCTCTTTCAGATCTGTCATGGGTAGATGCGGAGATAGACTGGAAAGTGCAATTTACTTTCGCCCTCAGAATTAGATTCTTGATATAGAAATTAATGAGATGTTTGCGTAGTTTAAAAAAGGAAGATGCAAAAATGATGTAATACAACCTTGATGATGTGCTTTCTCTTTCTCTTCTTGCCTGGCCTCCTGCTTCTTTTCCTCCCTCTGCTATTTCTCCCTCATTATTCTTTTCCCTTTCCCTGGGTACCATTTCCTTGAATGTACACAGGAGTTGAAATCCACCTCTAGTCCAGGGATAATAATTTTTTAATCAAAGACAGATAATTATCAGTGATGTTAAGGGCTGAAAATCATGGATTCACTCTTCCTTATTTCCGTTGAATCTGTTCCAAAAGCCATAACTACTTTTTAGTGAAGCTGGCAGACATATGTTGAGGACTCACACAGAGAAGATCTGTTCAGAGAAAATCAATTTTTAAGTAAGAATTGCCCACTACAATTAAGATCTGTGTACTTTCAAACATCTTGGCCCAGCTCACCAGTTAAATCTAAATAAAAGGTTTCTCACTGTTTCATGTTCTACTTTGGTTTATTTGAGGAATGGAAAGGCCAAGATGTGAGCGTCATCTTCTCATCCAGCTTGTCGAACATGGCACTGTGGGGAGAATTACCGAGCCATTTGACTTCTGCAACCAGGAAACACGAAAGCTGAAATAACACTCTTGCTTCTAGAACACATGCAGGATAGGCTTCCGTTTGGGTGGAAAGCTGTCTTACATCCCAGGGGCCTTACATGTCAAAAATAAATGTAAGTCAAAAGCAATGGAACGTAAAGTTCTGTGCTGTGCCTGGTATTCGACAAATAGCTGAACATAAGCATAAGTCAGATTAGTCAGTCTCATGGAGTACTGAACAGGTGAGTGGCGACTTTCTTTTCATGGTGCCGTAGAAGTGCTGAGCTCCAGCAAGCTGTGGCAAGGGATGACACTCTGAAAGTAAACTAATTTTAGCAGCAGTGGTAATTGTAAACTGCACAAATTAAGAGGTCTTCATTCCTTTGGAAACAGGGTAATATGCCTCGATTAAAAGATGCTTATAAAATTCTTTAAGTTATAAACTCTTCTAATGAAAGTACATTTTATTTTTGAATTGGTTGTTTTGTTCATCCGTTTGATTTAAGAATTAAGATTCTCATAACTTCTCAGAAGCGGCCCTTCTGTTTTAGCTACACATGAGCTTGTAGAATGAATAGGATAAATGGAGAAATGGGAGGGGACAGAAAAAAAGTCTTTCATTGGCTCTGATTTTCTTAAATTCTGTCATTCTTAATTACAAACTTTTGGTGCAAGTTTGCCGCTGTGATATGTCCCTCTCACACATTGTTATAGCCCTAGCAACACTCATTCTGAAGAAAGAAAAATGTGAAACATGAAGAAACTTTTGAAGGTGTGTGACTGTTAGCAGGGTATGTTTTCTAAATAGGGTAAGCATTTGCTTTCATCCTTGACCATAAAGTATAAGTCAGGTTTGAAAGGACCTTCACAAACTCTGTCTTCCTGTTACTGCGCTTCTGAACAAGTATGCTAAAAAGGCAGTTTTATGTTGTTGTAGAGCTGTCTTCATTACAAGACCAATTTTACATGGCCACATGTTTTGCACCTGTTCAATAAATGACCTTTCATATCAACAACAGCATCAGTGATGCTGAATTAAGACAATACAGCTCACAAACAAAGACCCTGCTTTTGAGTGGATTATACCGGTGAAGTTGCTTCGGCAGGAAGTCCTATGAAATAAGGGCAACAGGATGGTGACGGCTGACAATGGCAACAAGGTCTGCTGGGGAAATCACACTAGGGATGGATCTTAAAGTCCTGGGATGTCCTGTGAAATGGAAACCAGGAATAGGCCATGCTTCAGCATGGGAGGTGGGCGAAAGAAGTGGGAGAGTTAACTTCTCCTACATCAAGGTTAGTGCTTGCTATTAGTGAAGTTGACAGAATTAGGATACTGCTGAGGGAGACAGACAGCCTCCAAGGGAGTGTTAGGGAAGCCATTTGCTGTTTTCTAACATCATTTCAATTAGCAGAAGAAAGCCCCTCTTAGGGATATTTGATCCTTGTCTCATCAGTGTGAGATTGTATTTTGCAGAAAGATCTCCACCACTCTTAGTACACTGTAGTTCTAAGTGATAGGACTTCTGACTTTTTCCTCCTGGGAGTTTATTATAAATTCTAAACATATTTCTGTGTTACAGTTGTGTTAAAAAGGCACATTTCGAGAGCTGATTTTATTTATTGTAGCGCATTGCAACCATTTATAGTGCTATGTGTTAAATATTAATGTACTTTTCTTATTCTAGTGATACCCAGACATGATGTGAGTGTTTAATTACAGAATAGCAGTCAGAGGCTGCCTGGAAGCTGCCCTACTTTACCCTTAAAATTCTATAACCTTGCAGAGAATTCTGAAAAAACTAAAATAAATTTCTACCCGTTTTTCAATTCGGTGACTCTCTGTAAATGGGATTCTCTCCAAAAGTACATGGACTGTCTGAGGTGCTGAGAAGCTGTGCTGAGGACTAATCTGATGTTTCCTTCTCTCCTTCCAAGTTGTACAAAGAAGCCTTAACTGAACCCATGGCATTCAAAGCCAATCCAGTTTTCATCCACCAGCCTTCTGTGAGCTGTTGTATGGATGCTGCCCTTCCTGTCCCGCTTGTTTGGAAAGAAGATATAATTTTAAACCCACTATCCTCTTAGATCTTGGGAGTAGGTGGATAGATCCCTTTGCCTTGGGTGGAAATGGGTGTGGGTGGGACTCCAGCTGC
>RJWT010051389.1:0-10705 GCA_004365215.1 Cuniculus paca
TGAAATGCTATATTATGTTTGACTCTATACTGTTTTCTTTTGCTTTTTTCATTCTGTTCTGTTTTGTTTTGTCCTATTTTCTTTAAAATTAAAAAAAAAGATGTGTTAAGTACACCTACCAATTACCTACGATGAGTGTAGTCATTATTCGCAGTAGATCTGTACTAATAAAAATAAAAGAATTAAAAATGAAGAAATAAAAATCTTAAATTATCTTAGTAAAAGTCACATTGCCATTAGTCTTCTTAAAAATGCTCCCCCTCTCTTTGCACACATTTGCACATCATTCTTCCCACTCTCTGAAGCCGTTCTAGGGGTTCTCTTGCATGAGCGTCTTTTTGTAATGGTTTCAATGTCCTGAATCAATTCAAAATATTTATAGCAATCAAGTAAAAGTATTATGGTATGTCCTCGTCTACCAAATTCACTATGTGTTGCACGAGATGACTTGTGGTCCTTTCCCAAAGTCAAAATGACCATGAAGGTAAATGTTTTTAATCAATTCAGGACATCAAGCCAGCCAGGATAGTGCAACTAAAGACACTCTTGAGAGAGGACTTCCAGAGCTTCTTTAGAAAGTGGCAAGAACTTTGCAGGAAGTGTGTTTGATGCAAGGGGAAGTAGTTTGAGAAATGTTAGTGATATTTATCTGTCACTGTAGTAAATTTTGTACTTTAAACACTCGCTGTATTATTTAATCACACTTCATATTCTGAACTTTATTTTCAAATCTGTGTGCAGACTCTCCTTCAGGTTATTTAAAATAGCTCTGGTAGGACTGGACTTGGAAAGTTGGGGTGAGTGTACAAATAAATGGACAGCATGAGAGAGAGGAAGGAAGGAAAGCAGAGGTCACAGATGCTGTACAAATGATTCACCTCAGATGGAAAGAGGCAGGATTGAAATTCAGGTCCGCTTGAGTTCTACATCTGAGAGTTTCCACTGTGTCATGTCTGAGTACCTACCTTTAATGCAGTGATTAAAAATCTGTTCCATGCTTTTCTTTCTTTACTCATTTCCGGACCTAACTAATAACAATATAATAATATATGGGTCATATTTTACCATCAACAGAGGGCCATCACATAGACCAGTTCATTTAATTTTCTTGTCATCCATATAAAGAGATATTTTTATTCTCTATTTGCAATCCAGGACAAAGGCTAAAAAACAAAATACACCTGGGCCACCTGGCTAATTAGCTGTAGAGGTGAGATTCAAATATAAGCTTCTGACTATCTTTTCTCCCCCTTTCTTTAGTGTCCCCTTCCTTACTTCTCAGTATCCACACATATCCTTTAGCTCCTGGAACAAAAAGAAAAGTTTACTCAGCCTGGTGGAAATTTGTATTATAAAGAGCACAAGCATTTTAGCATTGGGGTTTCTACTTCCCACCTCCAGTCTGTCTGTAGTGGCAAATTACTTACCTGGAATCTCAGTTTTCTAATCTGTTGCCATAATAGTGTAATAATGCAATAATGGTCATGCTTCCTCATAATCTGATTGTATAATCAAAGACAGATATAAAGAGATTAAGCTACTGCCAAGCACAGACAATGTGCCAACTATTTCCAGTATTACTGGGCCGGGGATACAGCTCACTGGCAGTGTCTGCCTGGCAAGCATGAGGTTGTGAGTTCGATTCCCAGTACCAAAAACAAAACAAAACAAAACAAAGCCTAGTATTATTTTCCCAACATCTGGAAAACAAAATTTCAATGTGTAGGAGACTGTGAATGAAGATGATATAGCTGGCTTCAACCTAGAAGTCAGGGAGGCAGAGGTGGTCTGAATACTTTAGCAAACACTTCAACTTTTACTGATTAGAGATTTCTGTGACACAGGGCACTTTTGTCATTAACTTATAAACCCAAGTGTATAGTTTTTTAATACAGATAAAATATCTCTAAGTAAGCTTGTACCTAGAGTGATTATCCTTTAGCAAATCTGGTAATAATAATAATAATAATACTGTTTACTTTCTTTGTGCCAGAAACACGTGCTTAATGTGTCATGGAGATTATCTTTGTGGATTTGCCATATACCTCGCTGGTGGGTGTCATTTTTGGCCTTTTGCAAGTGACAATCAGGCTTAGTGAATGTGAATTATACATTCAAGTCTTCATACTTAATAAACAGCAGAGCAACATATATATAAAGGATATTGCTTTATATATTTTTTTCTTTTCTGTTTGGAGAAATATCTCACTCTGTAAAAGTATCTGAAGACAGAGGTACTATCAAAGCAAAGCAAAAACAATAAAAGGCCACGTTGTGATTTTTACAGTGCCATTGTCAACAAGAGGATGGGGAGTGTGTCACCTAATTAGACACCAGTCTCTGAATCTGAACTTGGTGTTGCAAAGACCTGGCCATGTGGAGAACTTATTTTAGTGCAAGACAATGAACAGAGGAACACTACTTCAGGGCACAGTGAATACATTGGGTCTACAGGCAGAGGTAGTACCCAGTGCCTATTGACAGTGGTATCATCAGCAGTAATACATAGTTGCATTAGTCAATGTGCCAATCATTTCATTGATTTAACATTTAGTTGAGTGTTTAAAGATTTGTGCTCACCTTATATCACAGACTAACATGTATCATAGTCAGGGGTTTTGCACAACAAAGTACCTGAGGGACCCATATTCTTTTCATCTAGTGATTCAGCAACTTTTGAGGGGACACTCTCAATGACCTCAGCACTTTCTATAGGTCTACAGTACCTCCCACTACTGCAGCCCTCGGAACAAACTTTACATCTGGAGCTTCGAGAAAGATTCATTCAAACCGTAGCATCATGCAGTCTCATTCAGGTTATATCTGTGAGCTTCAGTTGACTCAAATGTCAGACAGGACTCATTCTCTCCAGAACTGGTTTGAGAATTAACTGAAAGTATGGAAGTAAAGAGCTGTTTTTCAGTACCACAAATATATTGGACACTCAACTAAACTTTAGCTGTTGATAATGATGTGTATAGGATTTTCTACTGGGAATCAATGATAAGGGATTTTCTGTTGTTGTTATATTTCAAAATATATTTAAAGAGGGAGAATTTAAGTCTCTAGTGCTTCCCTGATAGGCCAGGCCATGCATTGTGCAGCATTGTCATGAGTTTGGAAGCTGAAAAAAATCTTAAACTTTTGTACAACTTCTTCTTGTTATGCAAGTGGAAAGTACAGAGCAAGGCCCAAAGATCACTTAGTCACCACTAATTGTATAGAACTAAAACAAAGATGTGAGTGTTGGTGTGATAGAGACCAGCCTTAGGAAGAGTTTAAACTTTCTGATGGAGCATGAAATCTGAAAAAGGAGCAAACCCAAAGGTAGTTCCTTAGAGCAGAAAGTATAGAAATGTGAACGGAACAAAATCCTGCTTTGTGTCATAGTTGTGAATCTTACACTTCGCTTAAAGAAATGTTCTTCCAATTAGCAGTAAGATTTCATTATTTGAGCTGGCTTTTGTCATATGTAGGACCCATGTGATAACAACACTGGCATTAACACACCCAAAGAAAAACTGTTTCCTTCCTTCACATTTTGGCTCAGTTGATTTATAGACTTGTGGCTGAAGCAACCTTCTGTAGTATTTATAGAGAGAATAATTCCTGTGTTTCCTCTGTTATTGGCAAGACACTAGGTTAGAGAAAAACCATCCGAGTTAATCAAGCCAACTCTTCTTTACAAACTCTTGAACACTGACACATGCACTATGGAAGCTCAATTTCTGAGGGCCGCAGCCTGTGCTGGCTTCTTCGTGCCTTCTCTAGTTAACTGCATAGTACAAATATAACAAACAAGGACTCAAAGGAATGCAAAGTAGAACAAGGAAATGAGTAAGCTCAAGAGAATTATACACAATGGGCCAACACCTGGGTGCCACGCCAGCTGTTGTCCTGAGTGATGAACTCATGGGCTCAGAACCCCAGACTGCTAGACTAGTTCTCTGTAGCAAAAGTTAAATAATTACTGTAACTTTTTTCAGTCTTTCTTTGATGCATGAGTAGCCTCATCAAAACAAATATACAAACTAAGACTGTCAAGATCTTTTATCCCTGTCTGTATGAACTGGTTTAGTTCCTACCTAAGCCTCCAACCTCACCTCCTCCCATTCCTTCTCCATCCACACCCATTCTAGATACAGACTGCACCATGCTGTCTTCTAACTTATTCCTCTTCCATGGTGTCCTCCATATTTCAATTTATTTTTTCCAGGAGCCTTCTCAAAACCTCTGAAATATTGTGCATGCCTGTAGGTGTTAGGTGAGCATCATCCAGAACAACTAAATCAGATACATTTGTGTAGACACATGAACATATTTATATACATATATGTTATATACAAATATATTCATGAAGATGTGTGCATATATGCATGTGGTATGGATGGACACTCCTGTGTGTGTGTGTGTGTGTGTGTGTGTGTGTGTGTGTGTGTGTACTTAAGACAGGAATCTATTTACACAAGTTTAGAAGACAGGCAGTCAGGCAGGGAAGATCCAGAGGAAAGAAAAGCAATTTCAGGTTGAGATGATGTTATGAGTATCTAATTATCAGGCACATTTTACAATCTCTTTTTAAATTTACATTCACCCAAAATAATCTCTTTTGGATAAACAAAAAATTCAAGTAACTTGGAACCTTGGGTTGCACTGATGAGCTCCCTTTACAGAAGCACAGACAGCAGCATTTGATTACTAGGAAAATGTCTGTGTGGCTGCAATATGACAGCAGTTTCCCTTCCTGCAGCCTGATCTCTTGAGAGAACTTTCCGGTAGCATGCATAGCAGGAGTGCAGCTCTGGAAATTGTCGCACAGTCTGGCCAAGCTGATCCATCACAGAGCCATAGCAGCAAAACTCTCGGTTCTTTGCTTTCAGTGCACTCATCCTAGAAATGTTACAGAATCCGGCATTTCTGTTAGCCTTTTCAGGAAGTTATGCACTGTTTGAAATAGCTCCATAGCTATTTCACAGAACATAAGAGTCTCTGTCACACGAGCAGGGTGCCTGCAGAGAACAAACTCAATGAACATCTAAGGTGTGCACACATGGATGAATGTGACTCTGCAAGTGTGCTCTGCAACTCTTTCGTCAAGTCTGTGTGGCCCTAACCTTCACGACAGAGACCTTGGAGATCATCCATTTATGAGGACAATAATCTCCAAATAAGAGTACATATATAAATGTGAATCTACATCCATTTTAGCTAATCCCTTTTCCACATTGGTTCTTCTTCTAGACCAGCATGATTATTTCAAGGGAGCAGAAATCAAAAGTTGTGAATCAGAAACAAACACAATAACTGATTCATTCAGCCAATATTGGCAGAGACCCACTCCATGCCAAGAACTGTTTTGGTACCTGAGAGGCAAAAATAATGTGGAACACAAGCCCTGTGTTAAAGTGACTCAAAACGTGGAATAAAATCAGGCAGGCAGGTCACATTGCTCGCTAAAGTCTCCGAGAGCATGCAGGGTGTCTACTCAAAGTGCGTGCCATGAGATTAAGAGTTTTCTTTGCCAAGAAATGGAAGAGAATAGGATAGAAATGACAGCTTAAAAATGCTTGGCTCTAATTTGGTGGACATGGTGGCAGAAGGTACTGCTGATAAAAGGGACTGAAGACTCATTTCTTTATGCTAAGCAGTACCCTGGGGGAGGCTACAAAGAAGCAGTTGAGTTGGGGACTGGTAATCTCAGAGGTGTATTATACCATATGACTTTCTCATGAAGGCCTCCTTCTCATATAACTGATGATCATAGGAATCTCTGACCCTACCCTGCCCCTTTGTCATGTCCACTTACAGATTTTCCCACTATTTCACAGATCCTCTGTGATTCCCAATTAGATCTTCATGATTGTCCTTGAAATAATTAAAAGATAAGATGTTCGGTCTTCCTCTTAACTTCTGGTACCTGAGAAGTTACTTTTCCTTCATGCTGTGAGATCTGTGGCCTGAGTGCCCAGGGCAGGGTCAGGCTCAATTTTCATTAAATAAATTAATAAAAATGCTCTAAATCAATGAGTGATAAATAAATCAATGCACAATAAATATTTATCGACTGTGCTCTGGAGGATTCAAAGACATATTTATTGCTAAAATTTCTCCCATCATCAAAACAGATGCCCTCAGCTAATCCAGGGCTTCCCAACCTCAACTGTAATGACATATTGGGCTGGATGCTTCTCTACTGTGATGGCTTCTCTGTACTTTATAGGACATTTATCAGTGACTCTTGCTTCAGTCCGTGACAACTACTGCCTCTCTCCTTCCCAAACTGAAAACGAACAGTGTACCCCTAAGGCTGTTGAATGGCCCTTGTGGAACAAAACCTACTCATGGTTGAGAGGTACTGACCTACTTACCTTATATTTTGACTGGTATATTTTCTATATGCCAATGGTTTCTTCTTGTAAAAGGCAAGTTTTCACGGAGTGTGTAATATTTCTAGATAGGCATAAATAGTATTAATGAAAGACTATTTACCTGACGATCTGTAAAGGAATTGTTACTATCGATACCATTTCTCAGAGAGGAAAATTTAGGGTGATAGCATTTAAGCATTTTCCAATGGAACAGAGAAAATGAGGAATGATTTTAGCCACTCTGATATACTATATCTAGCAAATAAAGCTAAGACTCTCAGAATAGTTTTGCAGGGCTTTAAAGGAACCTCTTAAAATCTAGTCTGACTAACTCAGTTTCAAAAATAAAATCTTCAAGATATTAAATGAGTCACCTAGTTACAAAACAAGGACTGAAACACTAGATCAAATTCGGAGACACATTTGCTGAGATGTCTTCTTTAATGGTCAGCCCATCCCAGGAGCTGTGTTAATTCCTTAAGGGGACTCTGCATTTCCCTAATCTTAGTCCACTGACCATTACAGCACCAACCCCTTCCTGTTCTGTTAGGCGGGGAGCACCTTCAGCACAGGAACATTCTGACTCATTTTTCCTTCAAAGAAAACTATTTTTTTTTCACACACATCGTGGAAATTCAATCAAAGCTGGTCGAAAGAATGAATAAATGAGCAAACAAATTCCAGATAGATAGAGAACTGTGGACATGAAGGATGGGAGTTACAAGGAACTCCTGAAAGCCCAGGCACAAATGAAAGCCTGTCAAGTTAACCACTTAAAGGAAGTGTTTTCTATTATCTAGACAGGAAGCTGCTCAGAGCGCAGTACATAGATTTACAGCAAAATGTAAAGTAAAAAGAGATTGGCCTCAAATCAATAAAAAATTGTCTATCCCCTCTTTGAAGTTTCATAATTCAGACCATGGCTGACCCAAACCGCCCAACTCAATTCCACTGCCATTTAGGACTATTACCTGCCTTGTTAAATATTCAGGGCAATGCCCTGCTGGAAAGGGCATGAGCACTTTCACACCACAAATTGATCTGGAGGGCCTTTGTACGTGCAGCCTGTTGAAAGAGATTACAAAACACAGCTCTTGCTATCTCTAGTTTCCCAGACTTGGAGCTCTGCAGCTGGAGCCAGTCAGGCAGCCTTCTCTGACCACACCACCCACAGCCCTGGACACAGAGAACTGCTTTCTTATTCCCAGGATTCACTGTGGACTTGGAAAGTTTCTGTACATATCATGCTCTTTGCAGCTTTCCTTTGTCTTAAGATGATGAGACCAAAGAATCCTCTCTGGTCCAAGCCACTGAGGTCTAAAGTTATAACTGATCTTGATGTAGCACCTGAAATTCGAAGATGGGAAATGACCTGTCCACAGTTCCTCAGGAGGTACACGCAGAACTGAGATTAGCTCGGGGAATGTTAATGGATAAAACAAATCCATTGTCTGAAGACCTAATGGGTCAGATCTTCCAATAGAATTAGGAGGAGGCTCACCAGAAACACTAACCAGCAGGCTCCAACCTGTTGAGGAACCCTTCCATGGACAGTGGTAGTTATTCAGGGAGCCTGCAATTATTCATTCATTCATAAAAAATGTGCTCCCATCAAATATTATTGAATGCCTGCTATGTACTGAGTAATATACAAGTGTCTGGAGATAAACAATGAATTGAATTCTGATTTTCATTAAACTTCAAATTTTGTTTTACATAGTCTTAGGAAATAATAGACAAAAAAATAGGCTAGCATAAAATAAAATATGCTTAGTATAACGCAATGGAATATAGTGTCACACAAAATATGTTATTTATAGCATAGCATGTATAATTATGTGTGATATCTTATGACACATATTTTGGTCTGCTCAGGCTGCCATAGCAATGTTTAATAGACTAGGCAGCTTAAACAACTGAAATTTTCTTCTCACAGTGGTGGAGGCTGGGATCGGCATACCAGCATCATTGGGTTCTGGTGAGAGCTGTTGATGAATGCTTGCCTCTGTCATGTGTCTTCAATAGACAGAGAAAGAGACAGAGCACAGGCAAGCTCTCTGATGTCTCTTCTTATAAGGAAATAAGTGTGAGGACCACTTTTGAACCTCATACCCTGGCAGAGGCCCCATCTCCAAAAACCACACCGGGGTTAGACATTCACCATAGGAATTTGGGAGGCATATATTTCAGTCTATAGAACTTAAAATTGGATATGATTGACAAAATGTGAAGTGACATAGCAAATAGAAACTATGGACTGAAAGAGGACAAAGTCTGAAAAGGGTCCTTGCAGGAAGTAGCATCCAATGCCAGGCACCTATTCAAAATCAAAGGAAAAAACATGGTACCAGAATCTAGGACATGATACAAAAAGATCCTGATAAATATCAAAGTGGATAAGGAAACACGCAAGGGGCAGGGAAGTAAAATTGTTGAGCTCACACACTATAGAGTCCAGAAGAAAAGCATATAACAGCTATGACCAGGAAGAAATCATCCAAGTTAGCTGAGTATTGATTTCCATAATTACAAAGTGGGAAGAGTAAAAGTAGCTAGTTCACAGGTAGTTGTGAAAGCTTCAGGAGGTAACGTACATGAAGAGCTTACCTCTGAAACTGGTGCATTTTACAAATGTTTGACAAACGTGAGCAACTGGTACTGAACTTTTGAAAATGCCCCATCAGCACATTCTGATGTCCCCACATGCAGGCTGCATCCTGCCTGCAGCCACCTCCAAGGCCACCACCCTGATCCAACTCACCAATTTCCTATGTGATCTTGGGTCCATTATACAAACTTTCTATGCTTTGGGTTCCTCAGCTGTAAAATAGTTATAATACTGGCACGGATTTGGTGGAACTATGCAAACACTTGCAAATTAAAGCACACAGAACACTGAAACAAGCCGAGAACCTAGCATGTGTAGGTCTTGTCTGGATCTTTACCTCTCATCTCCTTTAAAGGCTCCTGTCCTTCCTCCTTCGGTTGCTTCACACGGCAGCCAGAGAGCAACTCTATGAATAGATAAATCATATTACTTCCTTTCCCGCTCAAAACTCTCTGGTGATTTCCCACTCATTCAGAGGGGAAGCAGTGTCTTCACCTTGCCCTGGGCCCCTTCCCTCTCTGCCACCCTGATCTTGCTCACTGCCTGTGCACCTGACCTCTGGCTGTCACTGCCCAAGTGACACATCTGCACATCGATGTCTCAGGAACTGCAGTTCTCTCTTGCCTGGGTGTAGTCTTGATTTGTCTTTTCACTCAGTTCAGGCCTCTGCTTATATATCACATTAACAGAAAGGCTGTCCTTGATTGATTAACCTGAACAGCAAACACCACCCAGCACATGCTGTCACCCTGGCCCTTTTTCACCTTCATCATTTGATGTGTTGGGATTTATCCTGACATTGTCCCATGCTGCTATCCCAATATGTATAAGCTCTGCAGAGCAGGGATTTGGCTGGTACACTGTCATATCCTTAGCAGCAAGAATTGCATTGGGCACAGACTAGGAATTCAGTAATCCTTGCTATGCGATCAAAGAATCATTTTTAGGGCCTAGATGCTCAGTGCCCTGCTCATTAACTACAAAAACGTGGAAGTGTCCCTCTCTGGGTGAATTGCACCCTGGCTCTTATCCTGGATGGAAGATTTCTGAGCTCACAGCCCCTGAACTATATATCGTCTTTTCAGACAGCACTCTGAGAAATCTAACAGGATAGTTCACAGAGGCAGAGGGCAAAGTAATCTGCATTGTTTAGCAATTTAAACTTTACCTTAATGACCCAGTAAATCTCTCTGGGAGTCTGAATGTCTCTAAAATATGGTTATTCTGAGAAACTGCTGACCGCAGCAGTCTCCAGAGGGGTGTTATTAGTGATCAGTTTAGGATGGGCCTTTTGTAGGCAATTTTATGCTCCACTTTAGGTCAAGGTGCAAAGAAGGAAGGTGTATTTCTCCTATTTGTCCTGCCATTCACGCAGCGGAGTACAAACCATTCAGAGGCAAGATGGGACTGTAAATTGTGGAGAGGAATACAGGAGAGACAGAGACAGAAACAGAGAAAAAGAGAGAGAGAGAGAAGGAGAGAGAGGCTTGGAGAGTGCTGCTTTTGTGTGATGTTATTTTAACCATAAACTTCCGGCAAGGGAAATCACAATTATATGATTATTTTTAATAAGCACATCAAATGTCGAAGGCTGTCTCCCTAAAGTTTTCATTCTTTACTTTCTTATTTAAAGGATTCATCTTCAATTTCATCCCGAGTTTAGTCACTACCTACCTAATCTATCCTGCTGTATTCTTATCCTGAGGACTGGGCTATAAAGGCTTCTCTC
>RJWT010051390.1:0-10686 GCA_004365215.1 Cuniculus paca
CTGCCTCAGCCTCCAGATTACTGGGATTACAAGAGTGCACCACCATGCCCAGCTATTTTATGGCAAAAACATTAAAAATTATTATTATTATCTATAGCTTCCCTACTGTGCAACTGCATACCAGAACTTTTTACTCCTACCTATAACTTATTGAGCAACACCTCCTCACCTTTAACTTCCTTTTTAAGTCATATTTTTTTTTTTTTTGTAGCGCTGGGGATTGAACTCATGACCTTGCACTTACCAGGCAAACGCTTAGGCCACTGAGCTAAATCCCCAGCCCTTAAGTCATATTTTGAAAATAGTAATACATGAAATAGAAGGAGCCATCTTTTTAAACCTTCACTTCAATGACAATCATTCAAGTACCAAGCACACTTTTACTGTAAAAGACAAGTAAAATTTCATTTTACTTGAGCAATTATACGTGTTGTGGTTTGTACATTACAGAACCTAGTGCTATTTTAACTGACACAGAGGTATTACTTTGGTTCTATGTCAAGACTGCAGCTGTTACTAAAATCATAAAAGGAACACTAAAAGTTTGTGCACAAACATGTACATCCATACATCATACATAGGCAATTGGGGAATGTGGGATCTCTAGACTGTGGTTAGTGACTCCCATAACAATGAGAGCTGACCGAACTTCCAATACTGTACACTGCCCCTCTTTAACAGGCAGGTTTCACGCAGCCTGTGCTCCTGCTGTTTGCAAAACTTACTTTGAATATACAGTGCCAATTATGAGGAGTGAACATGTCAGATTTTGACAGGTATCTGGAGAGTTATGCAATTAATTTTATTTATTTCCTTTTTGCTTTAAATGCCCCTGAAAAGAAGAAAATTGACTAATACATTTTAAAAGGAATATATACTCACATTTAGCTCCTCACATCAAATCACTACAACTCTTTCTTCCTACTAAAAAGATAAAGAACATAAGCTGATCTTGTAAAGGAATTAAATATAGAAAAATGAAATGGGAAAATTCCTTTATCTTCTTCAACTAGTCATCAACGGGGGGGAAAAAAAAGGGAGAGTCAGTGACCAGGGCCAGAGAAGGCTGAGAGGACTGACACCTCTTTTGAATTCTCCAAACAGTAAATTTATTAGCATCTGGATACACAGATTTGATTACACTACAATCACAATTTTGCTGTCATTCTTCAAAGGTGAGAAGCAACAAGCTATACCCTATTACTTTATAAACCACTGGTGCTATATCTTGGAGCAGCAGATAATGACAATGCTACAAGTGCAACTTGGCACTCACACACTGATGACACCGTGCAATTAAATTGCCCGATATTGTGTGATAAGCTCCTTTTGCAACTAGACAAATACTTATGCATATTATGGCTCCAACTGCTGTCACGTTCTCAACAAATCCAAAAACCCTGTCATTTTGTTTTCTATATTAAAACAAACCCTTCACTAATTTATTCATTCATTAATGCATATTATCTTGTTTTCTAAAAAATGCAAAAATTTCATAATCTAATAAGAGAATAGTTATTACATGTATATTTTGTTATCTTCAAAGTGAGTATAGGACATAAGTCAAAAATATCTTAAAAAAAACATATTATTACCACAAATCTTTCTTTTCAACAAACTAAGATAAACTAGTAGTATAAATGAAACCAACTAGTATATATATTGAAATATTTTTAAAACAATGGATTTATAATTTGGGCAAGTATATGAATTTCTCCCTATTTCCTATTGCTCTCTCTTCTATTTTGCTGTGTGTGTGTGTGTGTGGGTGTGTGTGTGTAAAAGAAAAACCATGCAATATTTGAGCTTATGTGTCTGACTTATTTCACTTAACCTTATGTCCTCAAATTGTTGGGAACTGGGCTGTGTAAGGGTTGGCGTGGGGCCAAGATGCTGACCTAGGCCCCACAGCCCTGAGACCTGGATTGACTTGCCACGGCTATGGAAAAATTTACAGAAAGCTGCATGTTTTCTGTCTGCATGGGGAAAGCTCATAATCACAGTGCTTTCAGGGCAAGCTATAGTTCCCTATTAACTTGTGTAGACATCTGGGTATGATGAAAGGCTTGTTCTCTTAACCTTTTCCACTTTTTTGTTTTGTTTTGGTTTTGGTTTTTGAGACAGGGTCTCACTGCTAGTTCAGGTTAGCCTTGACCTCATTATGTAGCCCTGACCAGCCTCAAATTCACAGTGATCCTTTTGTCTCAGCCTCCCAAGTGCTGGGATTACAGGCATGCTCTACCTTTTCCAATTTTGAAGTTACACCTGTTCTTTATTTTTCAAAGTCTTTTTCAAGCATTTCACAAATGATGTACGACCCCATTCCCCCATGCTTCTTGCTGGCTAATAAAAGTGAGTGGACCGTGGAAGTTGCCAAGCTTGTTCACTAGAAGCAGGCCCCTCGCGTTCCCCTTGCACCTTGAGTATTGTCTCTGTCTTTCTTTATTCCCTGTTGTTACTCCCTCAGGTATCCAGAGGTTTGATCAGTCCCCGGCATCAAGTTACATTCATTTACTTACAAATTCCTCAAGTTTATCTTCCTTTACATCAGTATAGTACCCCACTGTGCATAAATACTACGTTTTTCTTATCCATTCATAATTGGACATATACACTGTTCTCAAATCTAGGTATTATAAGTTGTACTGTTAAAAATATGAGTATGCATGTATCCCTAATGCATATAATCTTAAAGTTAATATATGCATCAAATTATACATTTATGCAAATAAACTTAATGACCTGTATGCTATTAATTTATTCAATGTAAAATAATAGTAAAATCTGCAATACAATAATAACATTGAAAATATGAGCTCAGCATAGTGGTACACACCTGTACTCAGGGGGCTGAGGCAGGAGGATCTTGAGTTTGAGAGCAACTTGAACTACAAAGCAAGAACCTGTCTCAAAAATTCTTGAAGTGATATTTATCTTTATGGGGTTGACATTAATGTTTGAGTTGTCCACAAGTCAAATATCCAAATATGTCAAGAAAAGAATGACTCTGAACAGGTGGAAAGCTAAAGAATGATGGAAATCTGAGTGTGCCATAATTTCCATTAGGTGTTCCTCCTCTCATCTCCCCCAGCAGCTCTATAGAGAAACAATTTCCCTTGGGAGGAAACAGATCATTTTTGTATAATTCCAAAACATACACTTCATGGTCTCTTAAATATATTTGGATACTTTATATGTTCCTTAAAACCTAAGGCATTTGACTATTTGAATCTTCTTTCTTACAGTGGGAGTCTGAGGGAGGTGACAGTAGAAGGAGAAAAAGCTTGAGCAAGTGGCAAATAACAAGAAAGGAGAAAAACAGCAGCCCTGCCATAACTTGCGCCTTGAAGGAATGAAGGTTGCCCACTTTGTTTCTTCCCTAAATTCCCTTGTTTGGCTTTCATGGACAGGGCTTTCCCTATGGTTGCTGTACTTCCTTCATGACCTTTCCTTTTCTGAGTACTTTGAGGTTTTTCCCCAGGTTGCTACACCCATGGAAGTGAGAGCCAGAGTCATATCTACTGTAAATAGAACCACATTTGAATCACTCTAAGGAAACAGCATGCATGAAAGCTTAAGATTTAGAACTTCTGTCTTGAAAAAGACCTAAATTTGCATATCATCTTTGCCACTGTTATAATTTAACAACAACTGAAAAACAAAGGCTGAAAAGCAAGTGGAGGAAGTGATGGAGGTTGAGAGTACCAATTCAATTATAGAAATTGCCAGAGAATTCTGCAGTCAGAATGGCTGATTTCCTGGCTAGAACATCAGAAGTATTGGGGTGCTAATACTTGTTCCTCCTCTGATGCTAACAAGTTGTGACATTCTGGAAAATTATTTTTACCTGTCTGAGTCTGTCTTATCTTTCCAGTAAAATACCCATGGAACATTTCCTGACCTTTACCATTCTTCCCTTTCCAATAAAACAGAGCACTATCTTTTTCTGCTCCTTGCATTTTGCTATTAGTATTTTGTTGTTGTTGTTGTTTGTTTGTACTCATCTTATTTGCCATCCCTAACAGAGAATGAACAACTGGAGGGCTTGTTGATTACTTCCCTCCCTTTTGCCTAAAACAACACTTATCACAAAATAAATGCTAAGTAAAAGTTCAATTGTTAACTAAAATGTAATCATATTCCCCTCACTGGTTTAGGAAAATTAAGTGAGATACTGTGTGTTTAACACTTAGTTGCAAGAGTCAGAGAGTAAGCATCAAAGGAGAGATGAGATGATAATGCCATTTTACTGGACAGCTGTGCATATGACAGATTAAGGCACATAATAACTTTGCACTTTTCTACTCAAAAGGTGCAGAGAATGTAGTATTAATTATAGGTAAAGAGGCGATTTTAGGCTAGTTCCTAACATGCCAATATGAGTCAAACCAGTCATATGATAGGGAGCATCCTCCGTAGCTATATTTCAGCTGAAAAATAACTCACAATTAGATTGTGGAATTAGAACACTGCATCATTAAGACACTATTTGTTAGCTACTATGATCATTAAATACAGATTTAACATCTTCTGTATCATAAGAATCCATGGTGACATAAAAAATGAGAAAAATATTTTTTTCTTACATGCAACATGAAGATAGATGGAGGATAGGGGACATTAAGTAAATTCCTACAGGTTGAATAGATATGGACGTTGCCATCCAGCTAGCAGAAGTTTAAGACATCTACTTAATGAGATATGTATATCAATTTTATTTAGATGGCCTGATTTCATTTTCAAAGTTTGTAGTGTATACCTTAAAGCAGGGAAAGATTGTGAAGTTCATCCCAGAGTTTATTGCTCTCATTGTCTCATATTTGACTTACACTACGAAAGCATGAAAAAATGCAGGAGCAAAAAGAATTGAAAAAAAACTACTAAGAAAAATGTTATAGATACACAAATTTCTCTGGAAAGGGCTGGTAAAAGGGAAAACAGAATTTGTGGTGGATCAGTGGAAAAGCTGGTCAGGAGAAGAATATAAGTAGTAAGATGGGCAAGATGAGATGGTTTATGATCCATACAAAGTATACCTGAGCAATTCTGATATTGTTCTTTAAGGGCCCAGTGTTTATTGTTAAACTGAGACTGACAGTATGCTGAGTAACAGTGTACCAAACATCCATGGGTTAACACTATAGGGACGAACGTGGACATTTCCCCAGATACAGACTGCCATGTGCAGTGGACTAATAGCAGCAGCTGAACAAGTGAAGGGTATTTATCTTTCACATAATGTTCAGCACAGAAGGAATCCCATACTGTGTTTACCTATAATTCAAGCTAGGAAGCCAACCACCTTCTATATTATTACTCTTTCACCTTCACATGGTTGTCTTTGCCTGCACAATTCAGGATGGCTTATCAGGAAAGCCCATATCATGTCTATCGTCCAAGCTAGTCAAGGAAGAACAATGCATGCACAATCTTCAAGAATAGTATCTACAGGTGGCACAAATCATTTTAGTTAAAATTTGATGAGCTAGATCTTAGAAATTAGACACAAAACACACACACTCTCTCTCTCTCTCTCTCTCTCTATATATATATATATATATATTTTTTTTTTAAGGATGTTATATGAGTTTCTACTGAGCTTGGTTTACTCTCTAATAATTGGTTTAACTGAGAGATGACATTTGAACATTCAAAATACTGGTGAAAATAACCTCATTGGTTAAAAACAACAAGAAAGCAGGAGATACTTGGGACTTCTTTGTGAAATTGTTTCTAAGTAATTTTACAAAGCAGAAGAAATAGACCTACTCTATTGATGTTTCTCAAAGTCTAACACAGCAGGTGATGGTGTATTATGTGTTCAGGAGCTTAAAAAAAACAAATGCAGGCTGATTGCTCCCATATGCGCTTATGTTGTTGGCTGTCATAAACAAAACCTTTCATGACAGTAAAATTGAATTATCCTAGGATTAGTAAGCAGCTGCAGCATTCGTACACTGTTTTTGTGCCAAGATTGAGTTTGGGCCCTATAATTTTCCAACTTTATAATTTGGTGAGTCAGTATTTTTTATAGATAAATTTTTATTAGCCTATAAAATGGGGATACAAAATATTATAGAGGACCAGAATGAAGAATATATATATATATATGAAGATTTATATATATATGAAGATTTTATATATATATATACATGAAATCAAATGTTTTTTAAATTTTCAATAAACATTACCTAAATCAGTATCCCTGTTGTTATTAACTGTTATTAACAGTATCCCCGCTATTTGAAAATTTTATTTATTTGCTCCATCAAGTTTTATATGTTAATGGAATCATGCTCTCTACCAAATAATTATAGAGAAGTATCATATCTGTTTCTTAGCTGTCTGTCATAATAGTTATAGAATAAAATAGTTACATTTGACCACCAACAATAAAGTTTTGAATTAGACTGTAAAACTTAAAGATTCAAGGCAGTTAGTGGAGTATACTAGAATTACTCTGATTTGAGTAACAATATTTTAAATTTAAATTCTTAGGACTCATCCCTTCTATAGAATCAGAACCCTAAGAACACCATACTGTAGCTTTTATACTTAAGAAGCTCTGAAGTGACTGTGAAAACTTTAACATTTGAGGATTATAAGGCATAAAGATGCAAGTGTTAAACTGTTACTGATCAAGGTAATTACACGAATAACCCTAAAATACATATCAGTTTTCCTTGGCCTGACAGTAAGTAAATAAAATGCTTATTTCTTGATTAGGTACTTGTCCATGTTGAGTTTTCCTTTTACTTCCTCTTTTAAAGTCATGAGTCACACTTTTTTTTTTTTTCACTTTTTGTACTACAAGTGATTAAAGCCACTGCTTCATGCAGGCCAGTCAGGTGATCTACCACTGATCTACAACTTCACCCCAGTCCTTTTTATTTTTATTTTTTATTTTCAGATAAGGTATGCTTAATTTTCCAAACTGGCCTTGAACTTTTGAACCTCCTGACTCAGTCTTCTAAGTAGCTGGGATTACATGTATGTGCCACCACATGTGATGAGTCACACCAATCTTTTCAGTTCTTCCTTATCTGGAAGGTTTCAAGAAATCCCTCACAGATATTAAGAGGATTTTCTTGATACCAAACCTACCAGTAGATCCAGATATGTAGCTATAGTTTACAATCATCAATAATGTTCAAGCAGGAGATGATTTACAAATATTATTTGCATACCTTAAAGAGTAGTAAAGAATAGGCAATCTAAACCAGGCCTGGTGGCACAGGCCTGTAATCCCACCACTCAGAAGGCTGAGACAGGAGGATCATTGTGAGTTCGAGACCAGCCTGGGCTACAAAGTGAGCTCAAGGCCAGCCTGAAAGGCATAGTGAGACTGTGTCTCAAAAAGACAAGGGCCGGGGATTTAGCTCAACGGCTTAAGTGCCTGCCTGGCAAGTGCGAGGTCGTGAGTTTGATCCCTGGTGCAGCGAAAAAAAAACAGTAAGAATAGGCAATCTAAACAACAACAACAAAAAAGAATAAGCAATGTAACTATTATCCTCACATTACAATAAGAACATTATTCTGAGGTTAAAAGAGGTAAAGTGATACATGAGCACCTCAGAGTTAATTGTACAGGAAGCAGATACAAAGTTACGAGAAAAATCAAAGAAAGAAAATGTGGCTCTAAGCAAAGATAATTCTATTCCTTTAAAACAACCACTTTTTAACTCAATCTAAAACTAGATGCAATGTGAGAATATGGGAATGACTGGTTAGTCATGCCTTGTCTAAAGTTGATACTGTTGAATCGAAAAGTAACACAGTATAGGTGGGACATAGACATTTATGTAGGTGTCTCAAAATAAAAAATAATTCAAATAGCTTCAGTAAAAAATGCCCCATCTTCTGTTCCTATGGTACTGAAGGAATGCATTTTCTACTGATGCTGGAGAGTCTAACTCAATAACTATACTGAATTCATTAATTTTATAGGCTTTTACTCTTTCATAAAAAGTGAAAACACATTGGAACCTGGGGACAATTTGAAGTCTTTCCTCAGAATCTCATATTGAGTGCTGGCATCCCTCCCTCCACTCGTTTTCACAGCACAGAAAGTAAAACTGTAATCTCCAACTGCAGGCATGATATCTGCTTTTACAGAAATATTGCTGATTATTACAAACATAGAAGCAAAACTCTGTAAGCACAACTACCACTAACAGAATGTTTGATGGTCTCCCAAGTGCTCGCTGCTGAATAGCTCAAATATATTTGACTGTCTAATACAGAGTATTTTGTTTCCAATCATTAGGGCAGATTTATCTGCATATTTTCAGGTAGGATAGTAGATCAACTAAATCCAATCGTTTTGCTGAGTTTCAGGAACAAAAATCTACATTCTACCATTTATGAACAAATGACTCTAAAGTGTTCTGAAATTTTAAGTTTCAATCAGCAATATGAAATTGCCCAGATACAGTCTATGCTATTATTACATAATGTTGAAAGAGAGCAACTTTTTTTTAAAAAATTTATTTAATCACAAATCTCCTAGATAGAGTTTCAACAAAACACTAGATTATATTTTAATAGCTTTCACACCAGAAAATCTTTGATACTGATATCAATATGATTTGTATTAACTATGTACCAAGCAGATAGTCTGGTGTTTGCATACATTGCATTAACTCATTTCAGTGGACTATTGCAACATCATGATACAAGCTGTAGGAAAGGAAATTGAGACTTTTTAAATTACTTGCTCAAGACTATCTATGTATCAGTTACCCATAAAACAGGTATTAATACTAATTCCATTAAACCTTATTGACTGTGACAAGATTTTTGTATGTAGAAAGTCTATAGATTTTATTTTTATAGCAAAGATGAGTGAGAAAATTATAGTATATATTTTATGCCAGTTTTTCGATAATGTTGAATTGCTCTGAAACACCATCATCTATGTAACCAGTCAATTATTTTATAGAAATATTTTTCTCTTTATGAGTAGTGCAACATAAAGGGAATTCCTTTACTTTGTTTTTTCCATATCAGGTAAGGCAATTATCATTCCTCTCTGAATAATAATTGAAAACTCAAGGCACTTACCCTCAACATAAGTTGATTTTTTGACTTTTCAACTATTTCAAAGGTTAGAAGCACCATAGCAGAAAAAGTAAAGTTTACAGTCAAGTAACTTGTGTGGCATTAAGTAGCTAGCTGTAAGATCTTGAATAAGGTTTTGGTTTCCCCAGATGTCTCTTTTCACATTTATACAGTGGGAACAATACCTACTCATTTTGATTTGTGTCTAGGAGGGCCCCCCCAGCCTCATGCAGTCATGGACGCTGCCAAATCTATCATTTGTGATTGGTTCATTGTCTAGTGCTGGATTAGCAGTGTGAGGGCTGCACCTGTCCAGGGTTGGAGACTGTATACTATAAAAAGAGGGAAGAAGATGTGTTCTCTCTCTCTCTCTTTTGCTGCTCTTTTGCCCTGTTTGCTCTTGCCACTTGCAGCCACCATGAACAGCTGCCCCTCAGCCATGCCACCCTGCCTTGGAACCCACTAAGTATGGACTGAAACCTCCAAGAACTGTAAGAAATAAACCTTTCCTTCCCTAATTTTGGGTGTCCAGTATTTTGTCTCAGCAACGAGAGAAAAGTAACCAAGATACTACCTCTTAGGACTATTGTGATAATACTGACTCAAAAATATCATAAAGACACATAGTAGGAAATAAGACAAAAGTCTGAGTTCCCTATTTGTTCTCTGTTTAATTTTAGAAGCCAGAGACTAACCACCACAAATTAATAAAAAGGAATTTTTGAATCTCATTCTTATGTACTGGGTGAAAACATTCATAATATTTATTTCATTACATTTTCATTACAAAAAATTCACACATATACACAAAACCACTATGTTTCTTTCTCATCATATTCTGCAAGGGGCAAAATATTAAGAATCATGTCCTCTTACCATAACATGAATCAAATTCAATGAGGATTCTCAAACTTCATGTGGGATACTTCATATATAAAGATTCTACATCTTGAAACCATCTTCAGTGAAATTTCCTAAATAAAATGAAACAAAAAATCTTGGGCACATGGGAAAAAAATAAATTTTAGCTTCTAATAATTGTCATCCAAAATTCCTCATGTCATTTCCCAAGTAGGTAGTTTTGCTATAGTCCTAAAAATTAAAACAAATCACATAGGTATTTCCAGGGTGCAAACTCACAGTCCAATCTGATGCACCTATCCTGGATGACAATGCTGCTTCCATTTTCACATACTGACTTTCATTATGCATGGTATTTGTGGGTCAATATGTGTTGTTAAAAGATGTGAGGAAATAACAATTCGAATACAAAACACTTTTCACATCAAACTGAGTATTTTCATTGGATTTGTTTCAAGTTAATGATGCAGCAGTAATACGTAGATGAGAGAAAGTATGGATCAATCAAGTTAAACTGAGTGTGTTAGTGAAAGAGAAATAATTTGTACACATAACATTTTTTAAAGAAGCTTCTTTCTTTCTTTCTTTCTTTCTTTCTTTCTTTCTTTCTTTCTTTCTTTCTTTTTTGTACGGAGGATCAAACTCATGATCTTGTGTTTGCCAGGCAGGCGCTTACAACATTGAGCTAAATCCTCAGACTTTGTCTTTTTGATGCAGGGTCTCACAGTGCCTTTCAGGCTGGCCTTTGAGCTCACTTTGTAACCC
>RJWT010051391.1:0-10721 GCA_004365215.1 Cuniculus paca
AGAATCACAGCAAGAAAAAATCAGCTTGTCATATACACTCAAAGAATTTTGAAATGCACTATAATTGATTAATAACTACAGGAACTGTGGACTGTTTCTCATACAACAGGTCTCTACAATTCATTCACTTAGTGTAACTGAAACTATTCACTCATTGAACAACAGTTCTGGGTTTTTTCCTATCACCCACCTCTTGGCAACCGCCATTGTATCACGGGTCCTATGGTTTGATATTTTATATATTTCATAAAAGTGCAGTATTTGTCAATTATTAACTTATTTTACTTAGCATAATGTTTTCCAGGATTAACCATGTTGTTAGAAATGTTAGGCTTGTCTTCTTTTCAGAGGTTGATCATGAATATCTTTACCTTCATGGTAACTGCAACACTGTTCACAAAGACCAAGTGTCCTTGAACAGATGATGAAAAATAATATCCTTTGCTTTCTTCCTCTTGGTTGGTAGATAGATATGCTAGAAAGAACTGAAACATCCACCTGGGTATATGAAAAGGCCTTGAGATACAGGACACGCACTTACTGATAGGCGACACATCTGTGACATTATGGCCTAGCCTAGTAATCCAATTTTGTACAAAACAGTTATAAATATTTAATTTGTTTAAATGAACATAATTTAGGGTTTCTCGTCATTCACAGACAAAGGTAATACAGCTACAATTTACCACTTCAATTTAAAATGTAATCAGTATAAGTGAAATGTGTTTTAAATAGGCATATTTCTATTTGTAAGTAATAGAAAACACAAGTGAGGGTATATTCATTTCAAAAAGAATTTGGCTGTTTTTGTTAAACAAGATTATACAAGATTATATTAATCAGAGTTCTACAGAGAAACAGAACACATAAGAGAAGATTTTTTTTTTAATGAACTCACACAACTACAGAAGCTAAAAGTCCCACAATGCTGGCTGCAGGCTGAAGAATGAGAAAGACTGGTAGTTCCTCAGCCACAAAAGCTACTCAGTTCCACATTTAGGAGTCACCATATAAATCTAGTCAACTTAGAAATGAATGTCTCCCTGCCCAGTATTTTTCCAAGGACTGGTAATAGAACTCAGAAGTAGAGAGCTTGTATAGCATGCAAAAGATTATATATTCTGTCCCCAAGACTGCACAAGAGGAATCTTTTAAAACAATTTCAGGTATTTGAAAATCTTGAGTGAGCTTTTGCTTCTTCATCAGATTGTTAATGGGAGACGGCTAGCACCATCTAGCTGTAACACATAGAGAATAATATGAAACTTGAGCTTTCAGCACAACGTAGACACTGGAACAGTCCAAAGAGAATTGAGACCATAATAGCATCAGTACAAGAAGAGTACAAGTGATAAAATGTAAAAAGAAGTATTTATATGTGTGCGTGTGTGTACATGCATGTGTGTGTGTGTGTGCGCGTGCAACAATTTTGTTGTTTTAAATTTCCAAAGTCCTAAAAGAGCGTTAGGGAAAAAAAAAAAAAACAACTACCAACTGGATATTTTGCTTCAAGCGGAGCAATAGCTCATATTGTTTTAAATGCAATTTTTCTTCTATGAATATTTATTCACAATTATATACCCTCAAATACAAATGCTGTGTAATCTTAAAATTCTTCTGGTTACAGTCAATGCATGTTTCTAGTCTAATATTTTCAAAATACCTTCTAAATCTCTGCAAAGTGTTGCAATAGTTTATGCTTTAACAGTGTGTGAATTCTTGTTCCTTTAGAAAAAAATAGACTCTAGCAGTTCTTCTGTGAAACTAGGAGAACAAGGTTCTAAAAATGTATCCCAGGTTAATCCTTTAAATGGTCATTTAATGACAATTTGCCATAAATTTCAATTGAATACAGTGCTTTTATACACCCCCAAGATTAAAACATTTGTTTTTCATATATGCAAAATAGGCATATTAAACCAAAATAAAAGTACTGAAAAAAAGCAGTCTTACAGACTGTTCCCTGTGGAACAAATGGCATGTAATACACGTGTCCACTGGCTGTTTTTATTTGTGACACAGGAATGTATTTACGCTAGTAGTTCACATGAAAAGTCATGGTTCACGAAAGGAGTGTTTTTCACTAGGGTAACTAGCCTACCTTGGATGAATAGAAAAATCGCATCACAGAAACTTGGCAGATTTCTGTTAGTAAATTAGTTCAATCGAGAGAGAGACAGTGAGACAAAGAGAGAGAGAGAAACAGAGACAGAGGCAGAGAGAAAGAAGAAAGAGAGAGGTTTAGCATTGTTTCTCTTTTAGGAAACGAATGGTCAAAATATTCCGCATACCAGGAGCGCTACAGTTGTCTTGACCTTCGCCCTCATCTGTGTGCGCAGGTGTTGCTTCAGTTTTTCAGGGATAAACAGTCGTTTGATGCCTCCGTGAGGTGTAATTTCAGTGGCGTGCATTGTGGATGAGCTCAGTCACTTCTCTTGCCATTACAGCTAAATTTCCAACGAGAGGCTTCAAAATCTCATCCATAAAAGCTGAATGTGTATCAGGGTAACTAGAAGAGATGCCAGCATTTGTATACACTCTGTGTTGTGAATATGGAGCTATAAGCTTATATTTACATTCATGTGAACTTAAAGGGAGAATTTAAATTTGGTGGAATATATTAATATTATGTCCAATGTCTTACGATGCCTTTTAAAATAGAGAAAGTGGGAAAGGAATAACTGTATTTGAAAAGCAACATTGCTTTCTGTTGATATAGCACCAGAATCTCAGTTACAGTTGCGAATTCATATGTTGACACACTAAAAATATACAGCATAATATATTTCCTATTGTGGTTGTTACAGAGAAGGAGGGAGGGAGGGAGAGAGGGGGGGAGAGGGAAGGAGGGAGGAGAGAATTATCAAGTATAAATATAAGGTTACTTTAGACTTTAGGGTACATCTGCTGCTGGGAGCAGGAAAAAGAAAAGCTATCACCCACAGAATTGTGACTTCCTTTAATCCTGAACAGCAAGTAATTGGAAACTATATTGCAGATAGAGCAAATTCAATCCCCTTGTTTAGTTTCTCTGGTTTATTCAGCATCCTCTATCTATGCATCATCCATTTACCGCCTATTGTATATTGTCCATCTATAAAAGAGACTTCTTGCACTTAAAGATGTAAGGAGTTTACATGGATTTCCAGAAGATTGTATAAACTGCTTTTTCTGAGCTGTAACTTTCACAATTGTTCTTCTGTGTCACACTTTGGTAATTTTGAATAGACTTCAGATGGGTGTTATAAACTCAATTAATTAGGAAAACTGAAGTAAAGAATCACCCCAATACTAAGCATATACTGGGGATTCTATTGTAATCATGAGGCCACGGACATAACAATGCCTACTTCAAAGTGTACACAAACATTGAAAATGGCACTGCTAAAGTAACAAAAAGTTTTAAAAATTCAGTTAATGAATCCAAATTTTAAAAGCAGATAAGAAATAAAAATGTAAAAATATTATTTTAATCACTACCTTCAGGGAGTATTGATACCCTGTTTTTGATGAAACATTCTAGTATTTGTGGGTTATCTTACTTTTCAGATGATGGTTCTCTAGTGATACTCTAGGAAAGGATCTTGTTAGAACTATGTAGTTTTTAGACCAACCGGAACAAACTATTTAGAAAAGGAAACAGATATCTCTAAATTCATTAAAATCAACATAAAATTTAGAAAGAAAGGAGAAATTTTAATTGCTAATATTAGCGCATGATTCATTTATAAAAGGAAAAACTATTTTATTATTAAAAAGGACCAAGTCTTTTTCTTTTCATTCTTCTGTGTTCCACTTATCAATGAGCCTCTTTGGAAATCAAAAAGTAGCTGATTCTGGATCTGGTAAGTTTTTGTTTTGTTTTTACTGTTTTCTTCTTAGCAAACTATTTTGTAATATTCTACTTTAGTTACTAAGGATGACAATTTCTGAATGTCCATCTGTGTCAAATTAGGAAAATGCTTTGGACTGTTATTTGAGCTTCTTCTTGTATATATGGGCCTCGATTCTGGGGGGAAAAAAGTTGATGAAGTTGAGCAAGGTATAACCTGAGTGTGAACATCAGGTTATGTGATTATACTTTTATTTCATTTCAAAGAAAAGGAAAGTTAAAAAAATAACTGCATAAGGCAGTAGAAATAAAGACTCTGAAAAACTACTCAGGGTTCATTGAAAATTGTGGATTATGTAAAACATATCATGGAACATTTTTTGGTCTATAATTTAAATTAGAATAGCACACTGTCAAGGAAATGTGATGATTGTGGCATAAAATGAAATCATGTGATACTGGGGAGTTTATTGCAAAAGCAGAAAAAGTTGTAAGTAGCAATGTGTAGAAGTGACAGGATTTGTAAAACATGAGAGTACTTAGAATAAAGACAATGAAATAGTTGATCGAAATTGTCTAAGTTATTAAAATGGTAATACTCTTGCATGAAAAATAGTCCATTTAAGAGGATGCCACCTTTAGAAGAGAAATTGAGACTGTTAAAATTTTTTTGTGTAAGAGTAGCTAAATGAGAAGAATTGTGATAAAAGTAGCAGTAAAGACTAGAAAACAGCAATACCAGACACAAGCTGTCTGGCTAAGGTTGAGGTACAGTCTTAAAAGAGTCAAGTAAGGGTGGAAGGAGAGAAATGATACAGAAGAATTTCATACTCTGCTAATCACTGCGCGAGAAGGAAAACTAGAGGCCTCTGTGAAAGTTACATGAAATCAGGAAAAAGGAAAAATCATTAAATTGTTTAGGGGCCATGGAAGGACAGGTTGGACATATCTAATCCTATGAAATGCTAACTTCCAGTAAGTCTGAGTTATGCGGTTACACCACTGCCTACAAAACCAGTGTCTCCGGCTATCCTGTCCCCACCCTGCTGAAATTGCGGGGAACCTGGCTTGAAGTGCATGATGGTTGACTTCCTATCAGAATAGGCACATAAACTTGGGAAGACTGAGACAAAATTTGAGGTTGATGACATAGCACTTCAGACTTTGCGATCATTGCAAACACAGGTCTATTTGTATCCAGAAGCAAGAAAACGGAAGAAAACGGACCCAACCCAGGAAGCAGTAGCAGTTATGTAGCTCTGGAGTGGTGCTAACTCCGATTTCAACACATGAGAAATCACTATTCTTTGTTGGGGCTAATTTACAATGGATGGATAAACAGAATGAAAGAAGTAAAAAGATACATTAAACGAGGCAATAGTGAATGTGGATAATTTAGGAAGCTACAAGCACTAAAGGAGCACAAGGCATGTTAGCCGGGCAGTGTTGATAAAAGGGAAATTCTGTTGATAGCCAAGGGGAAATAAAATATTTTTTAAAATAGATGGAATTAGAAAAATTAAGGGAATCAAATCTCACTGTGAATTTATTAGAGAAACATGAGCCAAAGGGATTGGAACTATAATGTTATAGTGATCAGGTAGACGAACTATTTTAATTAACATACTTTTGCAGACCCTTCATCCTTTGAACTCAGATAATAAATTCAAGGAAAATTGTATAGGTCAACCAGACACAAATGACATAGAAAAACAGCAGTAAAAATAGGCCAAATTTTGAAATGCTTTGGTCTTTTTGATCATGAAAGGAAGAGGAAAAAAAATGGACAATGTTTGAATAGGTCCTCTAAACAACCTCTAACAAGCCTAAAATTGGGTGAACTCCATTCCTTGTGATCCTGCCAATAGAACCTTCATGCTGACAGTATTATCCCAAGGAAAATCTCATGCAAAATAAATAGACATCAATTAGGACCTCCTTAACTCAACTTTGGGGGAAGTATTTGGAAGGAATTTGCTTTGGATTGGGCTGCAGGCAAAAAGTAGATTTCTGATGGAGAAGAATTCATAACATATACAGTATACAATATTAATTATTACTTTTCCAGTTGAACATAGTCAAGTCAGTGTTTACAGTAATTGTATAGTTTACCCATTGTGCATTGAAAATGCTTTCTATTAAATTTGCATTGAAAAAAAGTAGGCTCACTTTCATTTGTCCTGAGTCAGAAAAATGTTTGCAAAATGCAATTTTATATACTGTCTGAGGACTTGGCCTACCTAGCACAAGAATTGACCTTGGCACCTCAGTAGACCTTTCTATCTTAATATTCTACTATGCTGGAATGCCCTACAAATTCTTTACCAGCTTTGTTTATAATCTCTATTGGAAATGTACGAATACAACCACTTGAAATTTCTTATTATCCCTTTAAAGTAATAAAATATCCAAGAAAGAAAAGAAAACCTTACCAAGGTTCTATTAGAAGAGCATGAACCAGAATTATGATGACCATGTACACAGAACAGAGCTCCATTCCTTTTGGATTTGTATAATTGTACAATGCACTAATTTATGGCGTGTCAGCACAGAGATTCCCGGTTGCATACGTGAGAATTTCAATGCCTAGTCACTTATTTACAGCTTCCTGTTATAGCATTTTGCCTTAATAAGAACAGACAATCCTTGCTTAACAATAATTCTGGTAAAAATCAGGTTACAGAAATCCATTCTGAAATACTAATAATAAGCAGTGAAATGCAATTCCCATCTTAAATTTGAGCAGAAACATAGCATGAAAAAGCTGAGTAAGGACATAGGGAAATGCAAGTTATGTCAGTAAATTAGCTTCCAAATATCATGTACTAAAAACTTTTTGATTTATTTTTAAGTGAACAAAATAAGTGACATGAACAGAATCATGATATGCTTTAGATTGGCTTTAACACAAACATACGTGTTGCTAAGATTTATCACATCTTTGAAGTTCATACAGCATGAATAGTGTTTATAAATGTGCAAAATTATTAAAAGAATATTTCTCATTAACAATATTATAGGTCCTTAAATTTACAAGTGAAGCCAGCAATGCAATTATAGAATTTTCATAGGATAATATGCTATAAAACTGGTATGTAATAAACATTAATCTTTCAATGAGTTCTCTTAACTCTACAAATTTATTATAGCTTATCAGAAATTTCATTTTAAAAAACTATATATTTTATTGTTCTTTTCTTTCTTTAGTTTTCATTTCTTTACTGTTTTCTTCTCACATACTTTCAATACTTTGATTTCAATATATTTGCTTAGGGTTTAGACAATTTTTAACTCAAAATAATTTTTTTAAGTTATTTTCCATGACATTTCAGCATTTTTGTTACTGATGATCATTCTTTTTTTTTTTTTCTGAGTGATTGTCTTTCTTCTGCTGCCTAGATGCCATGATATCCTCATTTTCTTCTTTTCCATAACCCTGATTATTGTCTGTCTGTCTTGGGCATGTTGTGTTATCAAAGTAAAAGTTGTGGCAGATAAAGTTAAAAAAGTACAAGCTTTTGCAATATGAGAGAGGTCACCAGAATTTAGCCTGAATTCAGTTCCTACAGAACAAACAGCACCACCATCTTGAAAAGCCAGGGAAAAGGGAACATCATTGGCTATTTGACTTTGCTAAGAACGCTTATCCAAAGAAAAGGCCAATTTTCTCATATCTTCCTGGCAGGAGGTTTTTACAACTTGAAGCAAGGTGCCCTCTAAAGTTTTCCTTCTTAAGTAGCCTGGGAGATGGAGATGCTGTCTTCATTGATATTTTAAAGGAAGAATTCCTAGGTCCTTGAAAAGGACAATCTTGAATTGCTAAACTCAGCAAAGAGATTTCTTAAAAGATTTACATCTGGAAAAGACAGAGAAAAATTATAAGATTTCTAAAGTAAGTGCTGTAAGAAAAAGAAGGTCAAAGCTACTTAAAGTCAGGGAAGAACTGTCTAGAGTTTAGTCTGACTGAGGGATCCATTAAGATTAGCAACCTTTGTCACGTATTTGAATTTGGGCTTTTGTTTCCCCATGCCTTCACTCTCTTTTTAAATATTCTTGTCTCTTCTTCTGGTTTCATCACCTGTATTTGAATAACTCCAAGTCTTAAGCTCCAATCCCACGCCATCTTGCAAACTTCCGATCTATGCATTCAATCATCTAAATCCGATCTTCACCTCAGTGCTCCATGGGCCCTCCCACGTGTCCTCACTCCACATCTGTTCCCACCACTCCCAACTTTCTCTCATAGCCACTAACGCAAGTTAAGCAGATTCCCTCTAGCTTCAAATAAATTTACTTACTAACTTGGGTGATGTTCCTTCTTATTTATCTCCCAAAAACCGTGTCCCAATTTCTCATTATTTATTAGATCAATCAACTCACTATGACACTGTCTTGCCTGCCTGCCACAGTTTTTTTCGACCGCTCACTGTCTATGTGCATCACCCTCTTCCGACCACTTTGTTTTCTGTACTCTACGCAACACATTACAAAATCACCAGACTCGCTGCTTGGAAGTCTTCAACTATCCCCTTTGAAATAAAGTTCACAATGTTTCAAGAGCCTTGCCTGCCCCTCTACAGCAGAACTTCCGTCTACATTTCTAGGCTTAACACACACTGCTGCTGTAGTGTTTGCTATTGTTGCCGTTGTCTTCCCCTTTAAATAAATGCAGGGTATATTAAATGAGCCACAAATTAAAGTAGTAGCTCCCACTACAAATTCTCATTATACATATGCATATATAACTTCTCAACTTCAATACATGTTTTTCAAAATAACTGAAGATTACAAGCAAAGTAATCCCTATTATGATTTTAGATAGTTACACTAAAATAGCTTCATCAGATTACAGCAATATAAAGTGCATATTTTCCAAAGAAAGAATTACCTTAGAAATATATACATATATATACAATATATATATAATTCAATATTATATATATTATATATGTTCAATATATATATATATAATTCAATATTATATATATTATATATATTATATATATACATAATTCAATATATAAATTCAATATACATATATTGAATTTGAGGATATATAGAAATCCTGTCACCCCATGTCACCTTGTATCTGTTGTCCTGATTAAATGACAACAGAGGTTAAGGGCACATCCAGAGGTTAAGGGTATGAAGCCTGAGAATTTTACCAAACTTATACCAATATTAATAAAAATTTATAATCCAATAACATTTCTTTAATATGCCTTTTGAAAAACTTTCTAGGAAAATGAGACTTTGTCAACACTTCGAATATCATATGACTGATGGTTCTAGTAGATTGTTATAAATGTGAAGTGTGATTTTTTTGTGGAAAAAGTTTTTTCTTATCACTAGACACTGTTGAAAGACTTTGGAAGTATTTTCTCAATAATATAGTGATACCTTGGTTTGCAAACTTAATTCATTCCCTGATTCTGGGGAAGATGACTGCAGTCTGTTTGTCACTCAGTGTGGAGTTTGTGAGGGTAAGCAAAATTTGCTGAATGCTTTCGCCTGCAAACTGAGTTGATCTTAAAAAGAAGCATTAAAGAACCAAGATATTACTGTAGTAATTAACAGAGAGCCCACCTGACTACTTTACCATCACTGTCAAATCATCCTGGGCATGATTTGAGAACTTGGAACTTAAAAAATGGAGTCTAGAATTATTTAAACTAAATCTATCTGGAAAATTCACACATACACACTCAACTTAGAAATTTTAAAAGACAGCATTAATTCACACTTTTTGTTCTGAAAATAATTGTGCATATCTAGCTAATTAAATCCCTAAGACATATGTCAAAATCTACTAAACAAAAATTAAACTTCGCACTGTGAACTAAAGCCCTTCAGCAAAAGCTCATCGTTCTGCATTTAAACAAACCATTATTCTCCTGAATAAAGATAAGGAGATGAGCTATACTTTTAAACACAAAATACTAGAATGTAATCTAGTTATTTGTTAGATATTTCAAATGGTATGTTTCTTTGAAGAAGATGGTAAAAGACATTCTTTTATGCTCCCAGTAATAGTAACATTTTGTTTAATTCTTTGGGTGAAGCGCTTTAGAATACTCACTAAATTTTTCAGAATATTAACAGCTTACATGTTGACATGTCATTGAGAGTAACGTAGTCTAATGAGACATTTGTGATTGTATAAAGTGCTAGTACAGCTTTGTTGTAGTACTCAACAATTAGAACCATCTCAAATACTCAATAAAATTGTGTAAATTATTAGTAAGTTTAAATTTCTGAACATTAAATAGTGGAATGTGTACTTGTAGAGATTGTACAATGGTGTGATTTTGTTTAGGCAGGTGAAAGGTGAAATAATCTTCTAAATTACATATAAAATTTCATAAATTCTTTCCATGTACAACATGATATCAATCATTTTAAGTGTGTATAGAGGAAAAATAAAATGGAAACTAAGCTTTTGAGCCATTTCAGACTATAGTAATGTTACTTATATGCTCATGAGCAATATTTTACTATATTTAAGGATACTGTTTTCTTTTTTTTTTTTTTTTGCGACACCGAGGATTGAACTCACGACCTTGTGCTTGCCAGGCAGGCACTTAGGCCGCTGAGCTAGATCCCCAGCCCAGGATACTGTTTTCTTAGAGCTAGTTTAGAGCACGTGGAAAACAAAAGGCACTACATGAAGTCCCCATATATGCCGATTCCACATGTGCACAGCTCCCTAATAATCAACATTGCATATGAGACTGGTACTTTGGTCACTGTTGTAGTCAGGATTTACAAGGAAAACAATTTAATACAGGACACAAAATTTATAGAATTGTTTTATAATAGTCACCCAAAGAGTCAAACACAAAAAGTGTAAGAAATCTGTCCACACCCTAAAGATCTAGAGAATAGGTGA
>RJWT010051392.1:0-10713 GCA_004365215.1 Cuniculus paca
TTTTTTTTTTTTTTTTTTTTTTTTTTTTTTTTTTTTTTTTTTTTTTTTTTTTTTTTTTTTTTTTTTTTTTTTTTTTTTTTTTTTTTTTTTTGGTACTAGGGATCGAACTCACGACTTGCATTTGCCAAGAAGGTGCTTATGTCACTGAGCTAAATCCTCGGCCCCTAAACTTCTCTTTTAAGACCACTTGCATTGTGTCCCGTAAGTTCTGGTATATTCTACTGGCATTTTCATTTGATTCTAAAAACATTTTTCTAACTTGATTTTGTTCTGTGACCTATTAATTATTGTTTAATTTCTGTGTTTGAATAAATTCTGATCTCTTATGCCATTGATTTCTAGTTTCATTGCATGTAATCTGACAATATGTATGATAAAATTTCTATTCTTTTACACTTACTTAAGCATGCTTCATCTGTAGGAATGTGGTCTATTTTAAGAAAATCCCCTATGTGGCTGAACAAAATGTATATTGTTTTGCTTTGTGTGGAATACTGTATAGCTGTCTATTAAGTCCACTTGTTTGAGGATTTTGTCTAACTCTAATATTTATTCATTGAGTTTTTGCTTGGTTGATTTGTCTATTTGTCATAATGGAGTATCAAGATCTCCCACTATAACTGTATTAACATTTATCTGTCATATCCAGTAGTGTTGGTTTTACCACAATGTGTGCCAATGTTTGGTCCAAACATGTTTGTAATTATCTCTTTTTTGTTGAAGTGTTCCCTTGCTATTTCTGATCAATTTTGTTCAAAGTCCACTTGTTTTCATTTTCCTGTTGCATAGAATATTGTTTTCTATCCTTTGATTTTTTGGCTGTGAATATCCTTTTTGATTAAACATTTCTTGTATGCAACATATCATTGGATTTTGTTTCTTGAGCTATTCTGCCAATCTATATATTTTGGTCTGGGAGTTGAGAATGTTAACATTGTGAGTTATTACTGAAAGATACTGACTTATTCCTGCCATTGCATTATTTTTCTGTTGCTTATTTCCAGTTTTTCCCCTTCTGCTTGACTGATCAACCAGCCTGGTGTATTCATTCTGTTGAATTGTGTGACATTCTTAGCTTCATTGTCTTTTTCTAGGATATCCTTGACAAATTTTTGGAGTTCTGATTTGATGGTCAAGAACTTCTTACAGTGTTCTTTGTGATACCTTATTTCTCCATAAATTTTGAAACAGAGTTTTATATGATATAGTATTCTAGGTTGGTAGTTGTTTTCTTTTAGAACTTGAAATGCTTTTCTCCAAGCTGTCCTTGTCTTTAAGGTTTGTTTTGAGAAGTGTGCTACAATGGATTTTCCTATATAAGCAACTTGTTATTTTGTGTCTAACTGCTCTTAAATTTCTGTCCTTTTGTTGAACTTCTGGTACTTTGACTATGGTGTGTCATGAAAAAGTTATTTTTTAATTATGGCTATTTGAAATTCTACATGTCTTATTTATCTTTATGTTTAATTCTTTCCCATATTTGTAAAAGATTTTACTGTATAAACTGGTTTCTTAAGATTTTTATACTGTCTTCTTATTTTTCACCAATTCCAATTAATCTTAGATTTGTCTTCTTTCATCATCTAGCAGTGGTTTGTACCATTTCATGTTCTCTTGTTGTTTTCAAGGTATCTTTGAGTAACTTGTCAGTTGATCCACGTTTTTGTTCTGACACTGGCCTCACATTGGTCACTTCAGTTTCCCACACATTCAATAGAATTTTTAGTGTTTTGGATTTCTTTTTGGTACCTCAAATTCTTTGCTAACTTGGTCATTTATGTTTTGTTTTATTTTGTTTAGATAATCTAGCTCTTTTATTTTAAAGAGAATAAAAACAACAATAAAAATGATACAGAATTTCAAAACAAGATGATAAGAAATTAACAATGGCTATTATATTGCATATTGCTGTCTTCAAAATAGTTGCTCAGATTACCAGATATAGGCATACAAAATTGATCAAACAATTTAAGCACTAACTTTCAATGAACTAAAAGAATGAGTAGGACAATTATCTTAGGTATCGTGTATGTATATATATATTTTTTTCTCTTCCTTCTTTTCTCCTTTCCCTATCCCAGTTGTTCTTTCCTTTTGAGCGGTTTCTTTCCCTTTCATAATACCTATTGTATTTTTGGATCTTATTTACTCTTTCAATGTCTTATACTAGGGAGATATTATGATGTTTACACATGCAAGTCTGATTTATATCACTTATGAGTCTCTAGTTGTATCCATTTACCTATAAAAACCTGGAGTTTATCTTTCTTTATAACTGAGTAGTACTCCATTGTATAAAATTGCACTACTTTTTTATCCATTCCTTGCTTGATGGACATTCTGGTTGTTTCCATGATTTAGCTATTACAAATTGTGTTGCTGTTAACATGGGTACACATATACCACTGTGGTAAAACTAGACACATGTCTGTCATTATGCACTAAACTAAAGTCAAAATGGATCAAAGATCTAAATATTAAAACATAAACACTAAATCTACTGGAAGAGAATGTAGATATAAATCTTGAAGACATAGGGGTAGGCAGAGAGTTCAGGAATAAAGCCATACTGTATGGGAAATACTTCAAAGAATCAACAACTAGGATCTCATCTTATTAAAAAGCTTTTGCACATCAAAAGAAATCACCAATAGAGTGAAAATAAAACCCACAAATTGGGATAAATTTAATCAACTCTCCCTCAGACAAAAGACTTCTATCTAGAAGATACAAAAATTGAAAAAAATCAGGACCCCAAATTCAAAGACCCAATCCAAAAATGGGCATCTGAGATGAATACACACTCTCAAATGACAAAATACAAATGGCAAATAAATACATGAAGAAATATTCAACATCATTAGTCATTCAAGAAATGTAAATTAAAACAACACTGAGATTCCATCTCACTCCAGAAAGAATGGCCAGGATCAAGAAAACCACCAATAACAAATGCTGGCAGGGCTGTGGGGAAAAGGGAACACTCTCCACTGTTATGGGAATGTAGACTGGTGCAATCACTGTGGAAATCAGTGTGGAGATGCCTCAAAAAACTAGGATTGGAGGTCCAACTCAATCCAGCTATCTCCCTTGGTATTTTCCCAGAAGAATTGAAAACATCAGTGTAGCGATTCCTCAAACAACTAGGATTAGTGGTCCCATTCCACCCCACTATTCCCATTCTGGGTATTTTTCCAAAGGAACTGAAAATATCTAGCTTTTTATTAGTGTCTTTGGTAAACTTTCCAATCATTTTGTTTATTAAGTCCATTATCCATCTAGATATATCCTTTTGAGTTCACTGAGCATGTTATTGATCTGTTTTTTAATCTCCTCTTTTATCATTTCAAGCAATTCGGTTCTGTGGCTCTTTCCATATCTCCCACTTGATGCCCCAGGGATCTATTTTGGGAGAGTTGAGTTTTGGGAGTCATTTTTCTTTTTTTTGTTTTGCCTTGTCTTCTCATGTTTCTAATGTTTTTTATTTGTTTGTTTTGTTTGTTTGGCTTGCCTATGTGTGTGTGTTTGTATGTGCGTGCACATGTGTGTTGGGAGTAGTGAGCTCTACTCCCCTGTGCTTGTGGCTAGCAGCTTGGGCAGTAAACTAGCAATTGAATTAATTTCCACAACTAATCTGTAGTCTTCCGTACTTGTGAGTGAGAGGCTAGAGGATACAGAGACTGCTAAATTGTATTAAATTCCAGTATTTGCAGGCTGAGTGTTACTAAATTCCAGTCCTCAACCTATGGGTGTGTCTGACCAGTGATTTTCGCTTCTGTTTTAGGTCTTAGCGTCTTAAATTGGACAAAAAAGGGCATGGATGTGCTAGGACTGCACTAAGGCTCCACCTTTTGTTGGTCCCTGTAAAAGGGACTCCAAACTCAAATCCTTTCCCACTTCAGAAATTAAATGGCTGCATTCATCTACTGCTACACTGAAACTGTAGCTGGTGGGGCTTTACTCAGTCAGCACCCAAGAGTCTCTTCCAGCCCAGAGTGGGAGTTTGTGCGTTCTCTTACCCACCCACATGACTTTAGTTTACTGTGTTACAGCCACCTTTCTCAAGGTCTCACTCTAATTATTAAGGTTGGTAGTCAGCTTCTCCCTGTTGCTGTAGTTGTATTATGTCTTGAAATTACAGAAAGTGTAATTTCCATGCCTAGGCAAAGAGAGGTATCCAAGATAACTTTCAGCCTCAATTCTACACAAGTTTACCTAGTGTTCATTCTAATGAGGCAAAGAAAGTGGCAGCTTCTAAAATAGCTTACCAATTTGTTCCTGCCCAAGTCTGGGGGTGGAGCAGGATGGGAACTATCCCTCCCACATCTAATTGGCTGTAGTCAGATCTCCTATCTGCACAGGGTGTTATCCAACCTGAATTAGATCCAACGCTTACGGGAGGATGGTGTGTGTTTCCCCCTCCTCCTCTGAGCCACAACTAGTTCACTGCTAGGATGTGCTCTTTTCATTAATTGTCTTAGCTTTTTATTATGACTCTTTCTGGGGTTTGCCTAGCTGCTGTTACTCTCAGGACACAATCCTGCAATACTTGGCATACTCTTCACAGAGCTACAAAACTGTTGCTTTGGATGAAAGGCCAGTAGTGGTTTGTGAGTCCAGGATGCCTGGAATCTTCTATTTTCTGAGTTTCAACTCAATAAATTTTCACATATGGATGCAATCATGAAACCATCACATTAATTGGCATAAGGATTATTTTAACAGTCTCAAAAGGCTCCTCCTTCCCTCTTTTTATTTAACATGTTCTTTCCAACCCAGAAGTTTCTGATTTCTAACTTCATATAAATGAAATATCCTTTATCTTTTTTATTTCTAGATCTTACATTCTTACAGCTTTCTGCAAAGACATATTTTTCCTCTTTTATTTTTCAAAACATTATTGTAGGGTTCATATTTAAGTTTTTGCTTTTAACTCCTTTTCTGCTACTGTTTTAGTTGGAGAAGGTGCATTTTAAAAGTCATAATACAATATTAAAACTCTCAAAAATGTATTTCACATCTTCACAAAAAGAGAGGTAACTTCTCTCCTTTCAGATCTATATCCCCAAATCATATTGCTATTGATTTTGCAGCAGCATTACTGCATTAAGGGTCTGCATCACCTGTCTTGATTGAGCTAATATTTCTGGCATATGTTTATTTTTTTACAAGAAACTATACATCATCCAGTATCATTAACCCATCAGGGAACAGTGAATAGTTTTCATAAGATAGCATTTTAATTTGAATAAGAATGTAATTGATAGTTTAGTTATATGTAGATTGAATGAGCTCTTACAATTTAGCTATATTAATTTCCAAGGAAGTTTTGCTAAAATCCTAACCATTTGTAATATGGGTGTGGATTCTTTCCATACTTTACTCAGTCAAAGTCATTCCTCTAAAACCTTTTAACATTTGTATATAAAATCTGATTTTTCAATTCCTTTCAAATTCTTTATATCTCTATTTAAACTGGAAAATTCTTCTCAAAATTTGAAAACTTTTGGACCCGTTTTCAATCCCTCTGCACTATCTGACCCCATCTTTTGTTCCACAGCTACTGGAGGCCCAGTTCACAGTAAGCACAAACCATAAACTGAATGCCACCTAGATATACCCCAAACCCTTATTGTGGTCCTCTTATTTCCTCTCCTGATGATGATGTTACTCTTAAAAGTTTCCTGGAACTTTGGAGAAATCATGTTCAGTGACATAGGTCTATCTTTGATAGAAACTGATAGCTAAATGATTTCATTTCTTCCTCAAGGTCTACAATTCTAGCACACTTTCTAAGTACCTTGCTATAGTCTCGGCTTGAGCATAAGTCACCTCTAACACTGTTCAGTTTGATAAAACATACGGCACTGTCTTCCTTTTTCCCGTCTGAGGTCTCTTTCTAAGATCAAGTTTAAAAACCAAAACCGAAACAAAACCATAGACTACTAGCACACAAGTCTTTGAATTTGGCTTTTCTTGGGCATAGAGGAAGTGACTAAAAAAAACCAAATAGTATTAATTTGTTCTTTGTATTACACCTTTCATTCCTCTGCTTGAAAGGAAGTTGAAACTGGAGAATGCATAGGGATGATCACAAGTCATTTACCAAGGTAGACCTGCCTCTACCAGATAGCTCTGAGTATAACCTAGTCCCCCTTTGTTTCCAATTTTCTATATACCTTTACCTGGTCTCTGTTAACTGGCTCTTAACTTGCAGAGTTGGGGGACTGCTTTGCTTTTAGGTGCACATTTGACTGTCAGGTGTAGTGAAACAGTTTAATACCTCCCACATCTTTTTAACCTTTCACCTTACTTTAATGCATAAGTCAAAGTAAATGTTAATGGCAAATATTAGAGTCAGTGGCTGAATAAATGAATAAATAATTACACTTAATTCTAGACAGCCACTCAGACAGCTGGAATCTAAATGGATTCCTTCCTCCACTGACTGATAGTCCAGATGGAAGGAAAATTAGTGAAAGCAAAAAATACAGACAGTATTTCTTCCTTCATTATCCTTTTATTAAGTAATGCTAGATGACATTCAACAGGTTTTTCTTTAATTGAACATATCGATTTGGGATTATTACCATAAATTTATTACAGCAATTTTCTGTAAGCATTTAAGAAAAATCACATCTTAAAATATTTGTATATAATTGAAAGTTTGATAGTAAATTTAGTAGCTCATGTATGAAGACTATAAATATAAACCAAAATATTTTTACTTTTATGTAAAATGAGAATTGTTACATTTTGAATGAGAATCACTGAAATCATTAAGAAAATTTTAAATTTTATGTAGAATGAGAAGACTGCATTGGAGTGTTTATGAGTATACATATACAGCTTTGTGTAAATATATATGTATATGTAGTAGATTTAATCTCTAAACTCAAAATAACTTGCACAAGTTGGCCATATCTAAATAAAAATGATGATAGTTTATCTCTTTGCTTGCTCATAACTTACTATAGATCCATAGTAGTAGAAGACTACAGCTGCACCTCTTACTAGTTTAATGTAATAATTTAAGAATTAGATAAATGAAGATTTTATTGTAATATAAAATGTATAATATATCTGTATTTCCACCAATATTTTATCCCTTGGTGTTATGGATTAAAAACTGGTGGTTAACTTGGCACCAGCTGAATTAAATCGGCATGGTGCTGCATTTAGACAACCCACCTGAAGAAGGTTGCCAGCATAAAGAGAGACGTGGAGAGGAAGAGCGGTGGCGTTGTGGGTTCTCCTAAGTGCTGTTGTTTGGAGCCATTGGTTCTCCTGGAGGAGCTTGTCAGGCCGGCTCCCCAATATGACTTCGGCCATTATCATCGGAGGAGCTCAGGACCTCATCGCTGAGAGTGGCTGCAGTTCACTTTGGGGAGCTCTGGTCCTTAAGTTGAGCATCGCTTCCTGGCTCTGGAAGGGAAGATGGTTGCTGTTTAAACTCCAGGAGAAGTTGTCACGCTGGCTTCCTGGCATGTACTCCACTGTTATATCATCAGAGGAGCATGGGACCTCATTGTCGCTGAGGATGGGTGTGGTACTTTTCGGGGAGCCCTGGTTCTTATTTGAGTGTTGCTTTTTGGCTCTCCTACAGAACCCTCAACCTACTAGCACAGATCCTTCATCCTGCTGGCATAGACTTTCTAGCTTCCACTGCTGGCCTATGGGCCTTCCCAGAACAGACTTCTGTGTTGTGAACAGATTTCATGCACTTTCTTGTGTCTAACACTGGGTAACCATCATAAATAATATTATAAATTCTGTGTCCTGATTGTAGTCTTTCTCCCTGCAACCCCTGACTATAACACTTGGAAAATTGTTTTAACTATTGAATTATCAAAAAATACGAAGATAGCATAGTTGCAGAGTTGGGGGACTTAACATTTCCTTCAAATTTTTATGGCTCCATACAAAACGAATAGAAGGGAAGAAAAAACACCTTGTGTTTTTCTTTTAACAAAATTTGGAAAATAAAGACACATGAAGAAGAGATCTTAAATTGTTTGTAGTACTACTAAACACATACTAGTACAAATAGTTATATATTTCAGTTATTTATATGCACAAGCAAATATATGCAATATCTTAAGGGGGTCAAGAACTTCTGATCATTTATTTTATTTTTTTTCTTAATTTTTTCAGTTTTAAAGAGAAAAAAACAAAAATAACAATGAAAAAGAGATTCAAAACAGGTTAGTAGGACAGTTACAGTAATTAATACATTGCATATTGTTGTCTTCGTAGTATTTATTCAGAGTACAAGACAGGCATGATTGCTTGTCCAAACAATATTACACAAACCTTTCATTTCAATGAACTAAAAGAAACTAGCTGCATAACTATCTTGTGTATACATATATATATTTTTTCTTTTTCCCTTTCTTCCTTTCTCCTTTGTGTTTGTAGTTTCATTCACTCACAGCTTCATTCCTCACTTGTTCCCCTTCCCTTATATAGAAGACAAAATAAAAGAGGCAAGGATGAGACAGATTCTTGTCTCAGACTGTTTTTCTACTAGCAGAAATCTGCAGTGAATGAACTCGATGGGAGGATTTGCAATTACAAACCAAAGCTGTAGCTTGTTCCATAGTTCCATTAAACTACAATCATCTCCAATCTGTTCCATGTTATGTGCCTTAACATAGTACTAACAGCAGGAAATTTGCTTAATAAACTAGGGTTCTGGGATTAACGTTATCTTTTTATTTCTATACGGGTCTTCACAGGAATTTGAAACTATCAGTTTTCCCTGGTCCTTATCTGTTCATGTTTGCATATAGAATGAATGTAAGCTATACCACATACGACAAAAGTCAGATTTTTATTTTTGAAATCAATATCAAAGAAACATACCATCATTTTTCTTTTTTCTTTTTATGTCTTCTTTGTAAATGAATATTTCATTTTGGGGAAATTTAGAATACCAGCTTTAAACAAATTTATTTGTTATTTCTCACACATTTCTATACTAATAAATCCATTTAACATTTTCTAAATGTTTCTCTTAAAATATTTTTCTTTAAGCTCACATTTAGCATAGTATATTTTTCAAACGGCATATTTTGATGCCCCTGCATGATGTTTCTCTTGGTTGGACCCATGGAGAACTTTCAGCTCTCCAAGGAAAGAGTCTCTTTGCTATTTTGAACATCAAATCCATAATATCAATAACATTTAACTTCCAAATTATGATTCTCTTCCTGAGAATATATAGTATCGCCTATCATATAGGTTATGTCATAATATAAAACTGAATCCTTAATAAACGTTGGAACTGCATAATATTTCCATAACTCAGAAAATGGAACAAAATTTCATGTTCTTTTGAAGTATCTGAATAGTTGATGTGGAGATGAACTCTTCATATTTTATATGTATATAGACTTAAGACTTTTATGACTACAGCAACTTTGGGTTTGATTTTTTTTTCTCTGGTTTATCTAGAAGGATAAAATGAGCTGGAAAAGAGACATTTGTATTTTTAAATCTGTTTTCAAAATAGACAAGGTGTCCATAAGTGCTATTTTATTATTGCCAATATTTTTCATAAATACCCTTCAACTTTTGAAAAGAGCAAAGAAAATAAAAAGGGTCAAATATTCCCCAGAGCATGTTAGAATTTGAAGTCAGCAGTTTGGTTTTATGCCTATAACTATAGATATTTTTATTTGTTCTCTTATTGAATCACACAGATTATAAATTCATGTCATAATTAAAATGACCCTTAATACCTCTCTCAAATGTGTTCTGCATGCATTACTTGGATATATTTGTTTATCTGTAGCATTCAGTGACAACAAAATTTGAACCAGTTCATGAATTACTTATTACTGTTTCTTTTCTTTTTGCATGATGAATTTAACAAATATAAGAGGAAAGTTAATCCAACATGCTGACTTCTAATTTCATGGGTTATTTTGCTTATTTTTGAATATCTTATAAATAGAAGCATAAGTTTCTATTCATTTAGTTGAGGCTTAGATTCTGTCTCACAATGTTAAGTTTTTTAATTATTGAGGCTTTTCACTGTAGTTATTTCATTTCAATTGCTAGCTAGAATTCTATTGTATGAATGTAAATTTATTTGTCTATTTTCCTGCAAATTGACTTCTGTTTGTTTTTCACATTAAATTAATTTTAAAAATTATGGCTGTAAACATTCTTGAGTTTAATTTTTTGGTGAGTTCCCACTCCATAAATATACTATTCATGTTCATATTTTTGGTTAATACAATATATTGGATTTCTAGGTAATGGGATATATGCATGTATGAGCCAACTGTCCCATTGCTGAGACCAAATTCCCAACACCCACAATTTACGTGATTTGCTTGACTTATGTTAAGTCTAAGACTCGCTAGCTGCAAGATAGAAACATCATGAGGGGAAGGGCGTGGTGGAGCAAAGCTCTCATTTCATGAGTAAGGGGAAACAGGCCAGGTAGCTGTGTTGAAAGGAAGGAGTGAGATATAGATGAAGAAGTATTACCTCCATGACCCAACCAGCACCCAAAAGTTTGATTCGCCACTCCCCTAGAAAGGCGCAAAGCTGATGAACTTGACGATGTCTAAAGCTTCACAGTATGTATCAGGGTCAGTAAATGATAATCAGTCTTCCAAAGTGTTTGTGCCAATTTACACCTATACTAGCAAGAGATCAGTTTTTCATGTGCTGGTGCTTTTCTTTTTATTAATTTGTTAT
>RJWT010051393.1:0-10697 GCA_004365215.1 Cuniculus paca
CAAGTTCCCTATGATGAATATGATCATTATCTATATCTAAATTGCACCAATAAACTTAATAAAAAAGTTTCATTTCTACATCCTCCAGTGTGTCCAAAGAAGTAGATTCTCTTCATCTATTCAATTTTCCTTTAATGTGTAGTAGACTTACCAGATTGCAATCACATATCTGGATGTCTTTCCTAGCTTATTAAAATACTTAAACTCTGTCTGCTATTTGAGTTTCCCTTCTATGAAATGATGACTGGAGTAGAATCTTTCTTTCTTTCTCTTTCTTTTCTTTCTTTCTTTCTTTCTTTCTTTCTTTCTTTCTTTCTTTCTTTCTTTCTTTTCTTTCTTTCTTTCTTTCTGTACTGAAAATTGAACTCAGGACCTTGTGCTTGCCAGGCAGGATCTTGTGCCACTGAGCTACATCCCGGGTCCTAGAGCAGAATACTTCTAAAGCCTGTGTAACTCAATGAGTAAAAATAGCCCACTTTTAAAATCTCATACAAATCACCAAAATCATATTCCTCTTTGAATAGAATGACTTCAAAAGTAATAGCCTAATTTTTAAGAAATAATTAATTCCTCCATGTACTGAATCTACTGAGCTTGCTCCCCTTTGCTTAATTTATCATCTTGGCCTTTAATTTAAGACAAGATACCGTGGAGAATCAGCCTGTCATATAATATGTCCTCTGTGTGAAGGCTTGATTTTGCCTGAGAAATGAACGAGTTTCCTACTGAAAGAGAGAGTTTACTTCATTCACAATATGTATGATTTACGGGAGAACATTTGAACATTTTCTGTGTATTCCTCTGATAATATCAGAGTGCCAATGAACACGCAGGTTGTCATCATGGAAACAGATCCAGCTCTTCTAATGACTTCCAGTGTGAAGGGTTGCTGAATGGCATAGACATTTTCAATTTCTCTTGATTACCAAGATCATGAGGCAACCTTTATGTATTTCATAGATGAGTGGTGCTTGTAACTAGAATAATGTCTTTAACATCCTTTAGGGAATTTTAATCTGTTTTCTATATACATGTACCTTCTTTGTTATAATGTATTGATTCCCATGAATGCTTACCTTTGGGTAAATTTGCGTTAGCACTGAACTCCCTTTCCTAGGAACCAGGATTCATAGTGTAATAAAACAGCGATGCAATAATCTGTGATTTAGGAGGCAGAGACACACCACTGAGTTTATACTGTAATGAGATTTCTCCTTTAATGGTTCAGGGCATTTGAAGTTCTTTGGTCATAGTCCGGCAATGTAAGTTTACATCCATTTTGCCTTCTTCCTGGAAAATATGCAAGATTCTTAGATGGTTCCCTAAATTATGGATCACAAACAAATGCTGAAGTCACAAAATCATACATGAAGATTGTTTTTGTAAAATAAGTACAGTTATAGAAAAAGCAAAAGCCAATACTTGGTGTCTCAGAACAACTACTAACAGTCAGATGATTCTTCTAAAGTGCAAATCATATTGGCTCACTGTTTTTTTTAAACCCTTTCAGTGATTTTTCATCCCACAGTATATAAGGTAGACTTTAAGGATGATCAATAACGACTCATCTTATCTGACTGCCTAAATTTGTGGCCCCTACTCCCCCAATTTTACACCTTGTAATTAAACTATAGACTCTCAGGCCATTTTCTTTAATTCCAGGAACATACAAAGCTCTTTCCTAACCTAGGCCTAAATACTAGTTGATCATTCTGCTTTAAATTTTTCTACCTCAGATTCTACCATGGAAGTTCTCTCCTGATGATTCATATCTTATCTTAAGTTTCACTCAGTGAAAATCACCCATTTTAAAATAGATTTCCAGGTACTATCATATAACCTTTACTTTCTGTATAGCAGAAAATACTTCCTGTTATTTTCTTTTTTCTTTTGTTCATTCGCTTTGTCTTTTACATCAGAATGAGAACATGTAGCAAAACTGCTCGTGAACGTATGCTAAATGAATAAATAAATGAATACATCAAATTTAAAGCTCTAAATTGTTTTGGGTTCATAATTTTTTAATGGATGAATTTTGGAGTAGTTCACAACAAAACTGAGTCAAAGTTACAGAGATTTCCCATAGACCCCTTTTTCCCACATGTGCATATCCTCCACTATCATCAAATACCTTCCACTAGAGTGGTGAATTTGTGAAAATTTGTAAACCTATATTGTTGCATGATTATTGTCCCAAATTCATAGACTCTACTGACATTTATTCCTGGTGCTACCCATTCTATAATCTTGGTTAAATGTATAACACCATGCATTCACCATTATGGTATCATGTAGATTACTGTCACTGGTCTAAAATCATCTGTGTTTTTCCTATTCATTTCTTCTCCTAACTCTTGGCAACCAATAATATTTTTAGAGTTTACATAGTTTAACTTTCTCTCTATATTCTACAGTTGGAATCAAATACTATGTATCCTTTTCAAATTGGCTTCTTTAATTTAGTCATGTGCATTTAAGTTTCCTAAATGTTCTTTTACAGTCTGATGGCTTACTTTTTTTCATAACTGAATAATATTAAATTTTCTAGATGTACCACCGGTTATAATACCAACTGCAGGACATCTTGGTTGCTTCTATCTTTTGATAATTATTAATAAAGCTAATGTAGATATTCATGAGCCACTTTGTAGATGCAAGTTTGCAAATCCTTTTGGTAAATATCAGGGAATACAATAATTAGATCATATGAAGGGAGGATATTTAATTTTGTAAGAAACTTCCCAACTATTTTCCAAAATGATTCAATAATTTTGAATTTCTAGTAGCAATGTGACCAAAAAAAAAATGAGAAATCCATCTTGGTTACTTTCTTATGGCTAGGTCAAATACCTGACACCCACAAGTTAAAGGAGGAATGATTTATTTTTATTGACAGTTTGTCTTTAGTTGGCTTACTGCAAGGCAAGGCAGCACAGAAGAGGGGTGTGGCAGAGAAGAAACAGTCTACATCAGGACAAGCAATAAGCAGCAAAGCAGCAGCATAGAACCTCCCTTCCCTTTTATTGCATTCAAGGTAGGAGACTTGATTGGTGCCACCCACACCTAAGGTGGGTCTTCCCATTATCCACACCCAAAACTATGCTAAACCTATTGGTGGACTAATTTAGTTATCACACACCTTTAATTCATATGCACACAACCTTAGATCCAGCCACCTCTGAAATGCCCCACCTATGAACGCATTAAGCTTTGAGGAGACATCTGGATATAAACCATAACGAAATAAAGGATAACTTCCAAATCTCATGTAAACAAATTCATGAATGGTTCTAATATGGGAGAATGGTAGGAAGATTAAGATTCCTAAGGTTACTAAATTTGAGGTTATAAAATGTTACATAACCCGAGGCAAGAGGATCACTGAGAGTTCCAGTCAGCATGGACCACAGAGTGACACATTGTCTCAAAAATAATTAACTAACTAAATGTCTTGCTTACTTTTTCTTAGTTACTGAGACAAACACCTGACACCCAAAATTAGGAAAGAAAAGGTTTATTTAGCTTACAGTTCTGGAGATTTCAGTCCATAATCAGCTGGCCCCAAAGCAGAGTGGCATGGCACTGGGGCAACACTTTAAGGCAGCAGCCAGAGCAAAAGGGAGCAAAAGCCCAAGCCTCCTCTCCTTCTTTATACTGTACACAGACCAACCCCCCCCTTCAGGGTGGGTGTAACACTCACAAAATCTCCTTGCCCTCCTTTGCACAGGATGAGGATATTTACAAAGTAAGAACCCTGGCTCCCTGCTGAGTCTCTCAGTTAAAGTTCTAAACTGTGCAAGTTGACACAATGTATTAACCATAACACTAAATAAATAAATTTGAAGGTGTCAAACTTATTTAAAAAGGCAGAGCATCTCCTAGGCAAGTAGAAAACAGGAGAAAGGTGAAAACACCATGCATAATTCTAGTATTTGGAGATCAGGGACAGCAAAATATAAGAAATAAAATCTTTAAATTGCAATATTTTGGACTTAGTTATGTTCTACTATAAACATAATTCATTTTCTTCTTCGTATTTTGAAGCTATAAAGAAGAAAATAAAGCAAGGCACCTTCCTTAGTACTCTATCAACACAGATTCAACACTCAGTTTAAGAAACTCTTCATATTTCTTCTAAAAGACACCAAAGATCTATGATGAGTATAACAAGGCCCCTGTGACTGCATTTCCCACTACTATAGTTTTCAGTTTGTACCTAAAGCTCTTTAACCCCCATGAACTTTTATTTGTAATCTGATGTGTTTCCAATTTAGTTTAGTTTTCATGTATTAACAATATATCTGGAATATTTTCTTGTCATGTCTTTTTTTTTTTTTTTTTTTTTTTTTTTTTTTTTTTTTTTTTTTTTTTTTTTTTTTTTTTTTTTTTTTTTTTTTTTTTTTTTTTTTTTTTTTTTTTTTTTTTTTTTTTTTTTTTTTTTTTTGTGGCACCAGGGATTGAACTCACAACCTTGCCAGGCAGGCGCTTAGGACACTGAGCCAAATCCCCGGCCCTATTTTCTTGTCTTGAAATTGTGACCAACACCAAAAACTAAAAATAAATGACTTCAATATCCCACACTTACTTCCCTGAAAAACTTTCTGGAAGATAATTCCTCCACTTTGACTTTCCCAATATGTATTGTGCATTTTGGATCCCACTAACTCCTTTAGTTTGTTATACTACGGAGACAACACAAAATTCATCGATATGACTCTTAACCATTTCATTCACAAGCATGATCTCGAGTTGCCTCTAAAAGGGGTGGCCACTATTAATCTATTTTCATGATTTAAAACTCATATTGTCTTCATTGTTCTGTTTTGTTTTATTCTATTTTTTTTATTTTATTATACTTGATGGCATGGACAGCTATTTCAGGGATAACAAAATATATAATTGCAGCCATCGAGGGTGTCCAATTATCTTGTCTCAAAGCCCTGTATTGCTTTCATTGTTTTGTTTTGATTGATTTTACTCTATTCTGTATTGTTTGATTGTATTATGTCTGAAGGTGTAGGCAACTATTCTGAAGATAACAAGAAGCATTATGGTAGCCACTGCCGTTTTACTAGTATCTTGAAGTTCTGTATTGCTTACATTGTTCTGCTTTGTTTGTTTTGTTTTGTTTTTGTTCTTTTTATAGGTTTTATTTTGTTCTATTTTATTTGATTTTACTTATCCTTGATGGTATGGGCAGTTATATTGCAGATAACAAGAGGCATTATGGTAGCCATTATTGATTGTTTTTTATCCTGCTTAGAAGTCATGTACCATGTTCATTGTTTTGTTGTGATTGACTCTACTCTTTTATTTTGTTTGGTTGTATTCTTTTCAAAATTAAAAAAAAAAAACCTTTCTGGAAGATCAGAGCACAGAACTAACTCCCACAGTCAGTATAAGAGAAGAGTCAATTGGATGCTGTTGGTTTTTGCTGAATGTAGCATTCTTGGAGAAAGCTGTACCTTTTCTTTCCAGAATCCAGGAGAGTGGGCTCCAAGAGAATGAATGCTAAAGACTGGAGCACTAAAAATAAGGATACTCCAATTTTAGAAAAATTCTTAGAGGATTTATGGATTTAGAGCTTTGTATGACTCTCTGAATAAAAAAAAAGGAATTTGGAAAAGTCATGCTGATTTTCCTATCTTGGCCATGGCAAGGCTATGTATCCTTCCCATGAAACAAGTATGCACTACAGAAATTGTGCTTGGACAAGGTATCATTGACTTCATACTGGTGTGAACAAGTGAGTTTTTCTGAGAACATTCTGAAGACTTCTTTTCTACTTCACAGCAATTCTTTTGTTGAGCCTCTGCCTCCACAGCTTTCAATTCTTCACGTGTACAGAAGATTTTCAGTCCCAAAGCTCTACATTTTTAATGCCCTTCTGTTGAGAACACTTTGCTCTGTAACAACAAACCTGACCCCAATAAATCTTGTTGTTAGAATGTGTAGATAGGGAAATGGATGTCTTCCTTAACAAAGGAGAAACAAATCTTTTAACTTCGGGTTCTGAGCTTAGACAAAAAGAACAGAAAGAGAAAGTGCTGGGGGACCTATGATGACGTATCCTCCCTTACTTCATCAGACTGAACACCTCAAGTGAACTCATATGTCTCGGAGTTAGACTTTTTATATCAATTTCCACTTCTGCCTAGAGTGATACAATATTTATTCATAGTAAGTAACAAAGTAGTATATGCTATTACAAAAAATTCATTGACATAAAATAAGAAGTAAAAAGATACTTTACTGATCCTTACTGGAAACAATTAAGTGTCCAAAGTAAGGGCTTGGGGGTATGGCTTAGTGATGGGGTGTGTGCTTAGTCAAGTATGAGGTTATGATCCCTGACAGTGCAAAAAAGAAAAAGTATCCAAAGTGATACCTTAAAAATATCTGGAAATGAATTCTTTAACAAAACTGACTCTTAAAATATTGTATTTTACTTTGGCTGCCAAATTTTATTTTTCAATAAAAATGTTCAAATAGTATTTTCCCTTGTAATATTTTATTTAAAATTAGTGTTGATAATTGGAAGAACACATAGCTACATGTGCATAGTCATCACATAACCTTATTTTTCTCTGTTCACAGCAGCCATCTCAGACTCCACGATCCTCATCCAGTTGTGTGCAGGAGTTTGCAAATCTTTCATTTCTTCAACTCTTCTAGCTTTCCTGGAAGAGCTGTTAAAGTTGCACTGCAGAACCTCTGTGTAGAAAGATTTTCGGAATAAAAACTTGGCTAAAGTTTAAGTGGAGAAGTGAGACTATGAAACTAGAGAACTTACCATAGACTTCATCTGCACAAGTCAGTCGGTCTCATTTCCAGAAGATTTGTGTGTTTGAGAAGAGAGAGAAGTAATGGCTTTCTGAAGTCTTCTGAAGCCTTGGGAATGCCATGAGTTAAGCCAAATTAACTTACAGTTTGTACCCTTAATTTGATGTCCTTGTCGAATGCATCTCACCTGCATCTAAAGGTAGACCACATTATTTTAATAGAGTGCTTCAGAGATTCATACTTCAGAATAGACCTAAGTCACTGAAGAAAAGAACACTGAATTCCTCAGTAAGCATCTGACCTTCTTAAAGAAAACTTCATTTTAATAATAAATTCTTTCAGTTTAAGAATGATTGCATTTGTCATTATATATGCTTATTTTCAATCCTAAAAATATTGGTTTGGCATATCTAAGTAAAGGTTGGAATGCTTTTGACAAGTCCAAAATGAATCTCTTTTTCATGCTTCCTTATTTCAAAAGCAACAAATTTTTTAAGAATAAAAGGAAATCTTATTTCACAGGCAAACATTGCACCAGAATCTTAAATCATATGACAAGAATTATTAGGTAGAATGTCTCTTTGACCTTTAATTTTTGCATTACCTCCGTTATTTCATTTCATAAAAAATATAACTAAAGGATCCTTTTGTATAAAAAGCCAGACAAGGTTTTATTTAAGCCCTTAGTTTTTAGTCTCTCAGTTGTTCAGTGAGGCCATTTTAAAATTACAGGTATTGAGATTCAGAGGCAGAAAATGGGGAGAAAGGGCAACTGGGAATCAGCTGAGAATGATTATAATAAATTGAGGCTCTGTGTTGACAAATTATAGAAATAAAATGGAAGGTGAGGAAGTAATGTGAAAACTTCCCTAATTTACCCCTTTGCCAAGCAGAATTGTTCAACACAATTTTTTCAGCTTGTAGGTGAGTTTTAAATCATGGCATAGAAAGCCTTATCACGAGTTTAAGGAGGCATAAAAAGACATTTTTTTTCTCACCAATTAGTTTTTTTAAAAAATCCCTCTTTGAATCAGATTAAAATTTCTAGAGTCATAACCATCATTTGCGTTATTTATGAATTTCTATTAAAATGAACTTTTAACTGGTTCTCCAAACATTTCACTGAACAGCTTTTGGCTCAATATATACCCATCTTTCTTTCAAATTTTGCAGTTTTTCCAATATGGAATTGATCAAAATTATCTCATAGTGTTCCTTCAAGTGTTGTCATATAACTCAAAAGAGTCATTACCATTACACCATTGAGATATGCACACACACACACACAACACAGAAGGAGAGAGACATTACATTTAAGTATATTTTGTATTTTATAGCCCATCGTGGTGTTGTGCAAACAGGAAAAATGAAAAAATAGAAATGTTTCAAGATTTACTTTAGCAATTAACTTAGTTCAACCTCGTCTCTGTCTTCCTCCAGCTTCCATTGTGTTTTCCTTTTCTTCTCCAAATAAACTGGGAATTTACCTCTGTGGCTTGAGAAAGACATTGCTGGGAAGACGGGTCTCCTTTCTCTACCACACCTGCCCCAAGTCCAGGAATGCTTGTATTTATCATGTGCTTTGGAGAACCTCAATCTTTTATGCATTTCATATGCAATCATTTCTTGCTTCCAATGTTTTCGCTTAGGGTAATTGAAAATTTTTCTGACAAAAATCTAGTCATATATTAAGGATATTTTTATGCTTTAGCAATTTGTGTGATTTACTAGAAGTTAAGAAATGTGTAGCTTTCTGAAGATAACTAATTAAGCTAATTGCAGGGTTCTATTTCTTACCTAGATACGAAGGATTGCCTTTGGCCTTATGTATTAAATGACTAAATACGTCAGGATCTTATGCTCAGTTCTGCAGGATACACAAAAGCACTGAAGAAACTTGCCTTTGCTTTCCATAAGCTTGTGTTGCAAAGGCCTAATATTTTTAAGAGGCAGTCTATAAAGATCAGAATACAGGACCCAGGGCTGTGGTGTACTGATTCATGTGTAACAACTGGCTCTCAGAGGGTAGTGTTTACTAATTCCTGTAGAGTGAATGCCCTACCGTGGCTGATTTCAAGCTGCTGATAGTTTAATAACTGATTGCCAATCTGCTCCAGAGAGCTAGCTCCTCTAAACAGGTCAGAGCCAGCTCTGACACACCACTTATCATTCCCCGGAGATGCAGCGTTTACTCTATGTTTAGTTACTGCATTGTCTATGAGCTCCTCAGTAATTATCTTAGAGAGCTAACATTAAAATGTTCAACTTTTTAGCATTCGTAATGCAGAGTACAATGACCTTAAAATACTTCCTTCAAATTAACTCTCCTCCTGATTTAGGTACTATTTGTTGTTTAGAATTGTTAAATCTTCTATATATAAATATTGAAGTCCTTTATTGACTTTAGAAGTATTGTAGCCATTAATTTTTCATTTTACCCCTTTTCATTTTTTCTATCTCCTTTTAGATCTCCAGTTATATTTCCGTCAGTCTTTTCCACTCTATCCTCCATATTTTTCAGCTCCTTATCTAGCGCACTGATAATATTTGATACCATCTAACCAACTGCATCATATATTTTATATATTGTATCTTTCTTTTTCTCAAATGCTCTATATGAGAATGGGGATTTTCTTGTAAATTTTCACATCTAAAATGGTACCTGAAGCAAACAGATGCTAAGTAAATGCTTTGAAGTAAACTAATAAGTGGGATAATTTGTGCTAGGTAAAGCTAGACCTCTAGCACCTAACATGATGCACTGATTGGTTTTTTGCTCTGACATTTTCACTTCCTCAAAAGTGAAAGTAAACTCTGAAAGACTACTTATCCCTAAAGCTCACCTTTTCTTGTAAAAACTTCCTTTTTTTTGGCAATTATTTACTTTGGTTGTACAAATATTAGTTGTTTCTATTGCTTCTAGATGACTTCAATTTACATTCCATATTGCTTTATCTGTCCTCAGCAACAGACTTGCAGATTACATTTTGAACTAGTTCTTCTTAGTGTTTGAATACCAACATACATTTTCTTTTCAGGTTCATTCTGAGCTTTTAATTGTTCTGTGGTTTTAATTACGGAATGATTGCAGTGGCTCATGATGTGAGTATATAAGCTCTTTAATTTGGACCCTCTAGAGCTGTTCATCCATGAATGTTCAAATGCTGAAAGCATGAATTTCTTTTCTTTTCTTTTCTTTTTTTTTTTTGATACAGGGCCTCACTATGCAGTTAAGACTGTCCTTGAGCTCACTTTGTGCTTAGGCTGGTCTGCAACTCACAAAGATCCTCCTGCCTCAGCCTCCCAAGTGCTGGGATTACAAGCATGTGTCACCATGCCAGCTAAGCATGTATTTCTTTAAATTGTTTTTCTCTTAGCCTTTTGTCCCCAGGTCCTCATTGGTGGCTATTCTATAATTAATTGGTAGTATTTGTTTTCAATCTGGGTATTTCTAATTTTTCTTTTCTAGTACTTGTAAGTAGTTTAAGCTTTAGCCTGCTTCCCTTGCTGATTCAGGTAATAGACCATTGGATATAGCTCCTTGGGAAGATAAAAGTGGAGGAGGCATCCATGTAGCTGCTGGTTTAGTGGTTAGAAGCACAGACCCTGAAACCAAACTACCTAAATTCATGCGCTAGCTCTCTTTGACAAAATATGACCAAAAAAAAAATAGACTATGAGAAAATCAACTTAAAAGAAGAGAGATTTATTTTGTCTCACAGTTTCAGAGTTTTCAATCCATGGTCATTTTGTTGCAGAAAAACCAATACCAAACCAAATAGAAGACTCTTTGCACCAAGGAATATAAAAGACAACTTTCTTGATCTTATGCTGGTGATCTGGAGGACTGTAACAGAGTCCAAATCACCAGCTACAAGTCAGATTTGAGTTTAAATACAGTTAGCAGGCAGGAA
>RJWT010051394.1:0-10712 GCA_004365215.1 Cuniculus paca
CGCAACATTCCAGGGGAAATGTCTTGAAGATCACTGGATTTCTAAGCTCAGCACCCCTGCAAAGCAAGCAAGGGGAGAGGCACAGATGTGGGCCCATTTACATACAGGTGATGCTGGAGGTGGAGGTGGAGGGAGAAGATGCTGGGGAGGAAGCCCTGAAAACATCTGCCTTAGGGGCAGGAAGAGAAGCAACCAGCCTTGGAAACCAAAAACAGTCAGAGAGTGGAAGAAGAACCAGACAGACCAGTTTCCTCACAGAGACGGGGCAGGGGATGAGGACTTACAGCCAGCCACCTGGCTGCAAACTCCAGTCCTGCTGCATGTTGGCTGTGAGACCCTCAGGAAGTGCCTCAGTTTCCTCCCCCATAAAACCAGCTCTCAGCTCCCAATCACCCTGGTATACTTGGAGTGGCGCCCACTGTTAAGACCTGCAAACCATTTTACATTTCTGCTTTGCCACTGGCTTCTTGTTAGACTCTGCCAATAGGAGGCGCTAGAGGGACACCCCAAGGATGAGGGAGGAAGCAGGTGTTGCCTCTTCCCCACTGCTTCCTGTAGGCTGCATCACCCCAGCAATGCATTTTCATCTTGACAGTCACAGTGCCTTTTCCCGCTGGCAGCTGAGTCCAGTTCAGTTTCTCCCAATGCTTGCAGAGCCAGAGACATGGGATACAGTATTCACCCCTCAGAGGCACCAGAACCGGAGGCCAAGACCCCCCTCCTCAGAGGTTTAGGGCCACACTTCCTCCAAACAGCTACGGTTTCTGCTTCTTTGTTTTGCAGTGCTGCTGCAGATTTGGACTCAGGGCCTCACATATGTTAAGTAGGTGCTCTGCGACTGAACCACATACCTTAGTCCCAAATATCTCAATGTTAATCATTCAACGTCATCAGCCCTTGATAGGGTAGGGATGGTGGCCCCTTCCTACATTTACTATGTCCATGGCGTCTTACAGTGCATGGACCTGGTCCTCAAACCGGCAGCATCCGTAACACTTGAAAAGCAGTAAGATCTGCAGTAGTAAGACCTGCAGGAGACTCATAAGCACCCTAATGCTGGAGAACATATGCCTCAGAGTTTTCTTCTACCCTTTGAGCTACCCAGGAAACTATTTCATATCCCATTCACAATGCTTCTCTGCACAATAACTGGCTTAGCTTCTGTCTCCTGGCTAGACTTGGTTTCTGTCCCATGGGGGTGACACCACCAACCTCACGATGCAAATGCTAACACTTATCATTAGCAGTTTATTAGGAGGAATTAAGAGGGGCTACGGTCAACACAATCAAATATGCAAGAATACTGGATTAGGTTGTTGCCCTTTCAAAGCAACATTTGAAGATTTGATTGGGGTGAAAAGTATCCTGACATACAGAGCCAGACTTTCTTAGAAAACGCTTCCTTTTCAGTCAGTTCCTCCATGGATGCCATGCAAAACCACTCCATCTATCAAATCGTCAGAAGGAACTGTTCAGTTCCTAACAGTCTCGCTCACACAAAATGTCCGCACAGTCCAATGCATCTGCTGGGTCTGGCCCTGACTTTCTCAATGCAGGCACATTCAGATAGCCTTCAGGTCCTCATAATGGCACTGCAGTCCACAAACCGGAATCAATGCAAGTTATAGGCACATAGTCTTGGAATGCCAGAGAGGGAATGCCCAAGTCATGTGGCTCAGACTCCTCGAGGTTAAAATGAGGATGCTGAGACTGAGAGACACAGGAATGATTCCAAGGTCTAACGGTTACCATGCCATAGCCAACTCCAGCACCAAGTCTCTGAACTCTGCTCACACCCAATTTCCCTTCTATTCCATTAGACACGAGTGGCATGGCTTGGCCATACCATGTGAATTTCTTAAGTACATTAATTTAACAAGCAGTAAACAAGCTGTAAATGGGTAGAGGACTACAGAAGGCTGTAAAGTGCTTGGGAAAGAGCATGACTGTTGGCAGGCAGTTTTCTTTGCCCATCAAAATAACAAATGAAGTCAGGCATTTACTGGAGCGTGCGCACCAAAGCAACGGTGAGTGCACGGTGTTTTCAACATCGTAGGAGACAGGCGCACCACTCCAAGACAATGCATTCCTAATGCGTTCTTAAACAGATTCTGACTCAAACCCTGAGATGGTTAGGTCTCTTCCAAGAAATGTTAGCCACTGTGAGATATCTCTTTCAGTTCTCTCTGTCGATCTCCTTGGAATGTGCCAGATAAAGAGGCAATTTTTCATGTGGCCAAAGGTTGTACGTAATGCATTATCTGCCTTCCACCAGGATTTGTGTTCATTTTTGTCCGGCCCCTGGCTGGGCCTGTGGATGACCCGCTTCCAACTTGAGGTGCCATAGCAACACGAAATCAACAAGGAGCGAACTGTTAAATGAATAATTTACTGATTTCATAAGAATCTGTCTTGCAATTTATAGTTCTATTATCTTTCCTGCCCATGTCTTAACTCCTTTGTATAAAAGCTGCAATCAAGCTGAATAACATTTGAGAATCTAATAAGCATATACAAACCCCGTACTCAAGCTGAGAGGTATAGATTGATTCTGACGGCAGTTATGTTCCCTTTGAGACTGAGCCCTAACACTGCTGTCTAAACTTCTTTACCCCTTCTGCAAAGGGGTAAAAATTAGGGAGCAAATAACCTCCAATAAACTTTACATTCTGAGATGTAACATTTCTCTTCCTTGGGATATTTGGAGCCAATCAAGTCAGAGTTGAGTGGCATTCAGAAGTATTATGTGGAAGAAATATCACTGTTACAATCTACCAATTGTCACTTTAAAAATTCCCAAAGAGACCTAGTTACTAGCAAAGAGAGGGAGGCAAAAGCAAAGTATAGTTTCAATGACAATTGTGATATTTTAAAGGCTCTTTCGATATCATCAGTGATAACATTTTAGTGGCAAACATGTATCTTGTCACTCAGCTTCAATTTAAAGGATATTTATGAAGAATACAATACAATGAAAGCAGACTTATTTGCTGACTTATTTATTTGGGTGAAATAGGTTACGGATTATTCTGGCTGTGTGCTTTTCAGCATAACGGATATATCCTTTAGGAAACACATTACCTTCACGCTGCAACTCTGCAATCTTCCTCCAGAAAATCAACCCAAGAGATGATGCAAGTACTGACACAGAGAAATGCAGATTTTAACACCCTACCGCTAGAACCCCAGTTTCTTCACATCCATGATAGTTAGCAGCCTTGGGGAGGTCCTGGTGGATGGGCATAGTTAGCACTGACCCCAAGAAAATGGGTTTCTTTCTCCAGTACACATGCACTTGAGAACAAGCCATTGAAATCCTAAGAGTTTCCATCCAGACTGTAAACCCTATGGTTACTGGTACTACGGACCTGCTCCTTTCTCCTAACATTTACTCACAAAGAAGTGCTGTAAGTGTTGTCACATTTAGGGATGAAGCTAAAGTCACCATGTTATTGATGGTCGCCTTGTAGTAAGGAACCACACTTCTGTGATTGGGTGTGGCTAGCAGGAAAACTAGTTCATGCAAGTTACTTGTAGAACCCCCATAGCCCCTAGACTAAGACGGCTTGGCCCAAAAGGCAGCAGTTCTGAGATCGTAGGAATTTTGTGTGAAGTCTCTTCCTCTCTTCTATTTATAGTACGCTGTCTCTGTAGCTGAGGTCTGAAAGCCAACCAAGCATGCATAGAGGTAGGCCTGTTATGTGCTACTCACATGCTCCAATCTCCAGATTCTGAATACATTACTAAGGGCTCAGGGTAAGGCAGCTACCCTGATGAAGGCAACTAGAAATCTCTTCTCCAACTTCAAAACTCTCAGGCTGCCAGCTGGAGCCTGAACCTCAGCTAATATCAATGTGAGTCCTCAGGAAATTGCACATTTTTTGGTTTTATTTATTTAGCTTGTTTTTAATTACATTGACAGATGCTACATAAACCCTATATCTTAATTTTTTTTTTTGTCTTTTTGAGACAAGGTCTCACTATGCCGTTCAGGCTGGCCTTGGGCTTACTTTGTAGCCCAAGCTGGTCTCCAACTTGCAATGATCCTCCTGCCTCAGCCTCCCAAGCGCTGGGATTACAGGAGTGTGCCACCACGCCTGGCTATATTTTATTTTTACCAGGCTGAGTTTTAAAATAGCTGTCTGTCCTGGTGACTGGGACTTTAGTCAGCTAGTCATGTGAAGTAGAAAGGTTACTGGTATTTTAATCGTTCTGCTCTGGGTCTGAACACTGAATAGACCATGGATACATTACTTGATCTCCACAAGCCTCAGTTTCCCTATGTGCAAAAAATAGATTCCCTTTCATCAGACCTATCACGAAAGATCAAGCGAACCGTGTACACAAAAAAGGTTGGGTGGTGCCTGCCCACATACAGGATAGTTTGGTAATGGCAGCTGACATACTGGCCACGAGGACCTTGGGGCCATGTGACTCCCTACCATGACAAACAAGTGAAATCCCAAATTAGATGGTTCCAATCAGTGAAATGCACCTCCTCTCTCACCCACACTTCACTGCATTTGAGAACACAACTTCTTGACCCTGATACTTTGGATGTTGCCTCCTGCTCGTCTTTGGAAGAAATGCTGGACTATCCATTGAATTAAATATAGGGTTAAACCTTAAACACGAAAATGGAATCAATGGGATGTTTTGTCCAATGCAGAAATGAAAAAAAACCAAACCCATTCTGAAAAATGCAAAGCAATCAGGACCCCTGAGATTAGAAAAGGGTTAAGATTAAAGGCCAGGGTTCTGAGGACTAGGGGAGACTTGCACTTCAGATCACCTATCTCCAGATCACCAGTGCAGGCGTGAAGAAGGGCTGTCTCTCCCGCTACCCCAACACACAGAGTCCCATTCTTCCCAATAGTTGAGACTGTAGGACTAATCCCAGCATGCCCTGGTGCCATCAGTTACCCCACCCCCAGCAGCCTGAGCCTCCCACACTTTTTAGGGCTCTATCTCCCACCTCTTCTCTTGGGAACTCTTCACTACATCCCTTCCCCTGAAGCACACACACTTCTCCTTGCTGGGCTGGGCACGGAAGGACAATGGCACATAGATGTCACTCAGCGAGATTCAAATGAATGAATGAATGAATGAATGGATGAACATATGCAGTAGCAAAGAGAACACGTAGCTATTCTCTCAAAGGATTAAACAGTTACATCCTTGCTTGTTTTCTAAGGAGGAAAAAAAATCTCTATTTTAGCAATGGGAAGAGGGAATAAAGCAACAAACAATTTAATCTCTTGCCCAAGGTCAAAACCCAGACTGTTTCACGCTACAATCTAGTACAGGACCCTTGGATTTCTTCCAAATCTGAGAACCACTGTGTGCTTCTCCCAGGGCAATCAGGGACCTCACAGTGGCCTCCGTCACATCTCTGGCTCAATATGAGAATTCAGAAACCCAGTGACCTAAGTGCTGGCCTTGAATGTAACAGAGACGTCAGTGGCAATCTCTCTATCTCACTAGGTCTTCAGGGCAGATAGTACTATAATGCATGCTTGAGAGGCCTGTGGTCTTTTCGTTCATGAGAAAAGAAACTAAAATATTTGGCATTACATCCCAAAGGCTTAAGGTCCTGTAAGTTGAAACAAAACAGAAGAATTAAGTTTCTTTCACCAGATACTGAACCAGGGCTTTTGCACTGGGAAGAGATCTTGAAGAATGTACAGAGAAGCCAAAAGGGCACCAAGGATTTCAGAATCTGGGGCCCACTAGGTGCCATCCATTCCAACATGCTGATTCTGACAAATGGCTCCTTCTCTTCATCAGAGGCCAAAGTGAGGCCACTTGGACAGACCGTCTGCTGGCTTTTGGCCTCAGCTGGTGGCCCATCCTCAGTATGCCAGCGTGGCCCACCACTCCACAGCAAGCAAGGAGGTGGCCCCTCAGATCTTGAGTGGATTAGTCCTCATTGGACCAGGCTGGACAGAGACTCTAAGACCCCACCCTAAATCTGCCCCAAACTGCAGCTGGTATCCACACCAGGGGAGAAGAGACAGCTGTGACCCAGCTTTGTGCTCCAGGCTGCTGCAGGAGGGGGCTGGTCAGGTGGAGTCGACCAGCATGTGACAGCCTTGCTTTAAGCTTTCAAATGCTTTCCACTTACGATCATAGCACACTGCCAATGTTTCTGCCAGGAATCACTCAGGAGGGGCGGGCACGCCAGATCCCCAAGATCAAAGAGGAGAAAGCTTCTCCAAGAACACTTAGGTCTTCCGGGCTGTCCCCATCCCCAACCTATCACACAGCACAGAGCTTTCCTCTCAGGGTTCTCTGGCTGAGAGTGTATGTTCTGCATCAGCACACAAGCAAAATTCCCATGCAGATCACTCAGCAGGTTTTGAAGCAGTCTGTGCAGACTTCACAGACCTGGAGTGTGAGGTCTCAGTCCTATTCTCCCTGCAGACATCAATGTCACTTTGCTTGGGGAGGGGGTGGGAGGAGAAGAGTAGGAGATGCCGAGGGATGAGTTTTGGTTAACTACGTCTCTGTTGTCTGATGAAGGCCATGTCGGGAGCAGTGCAGGGCGTCAAAGGAAACCCATTTCTGATCAGCAGTGTCAAGTGTGGGAGCAGCCAGGCTCATTGGCAGTCAGCTTTCAGTGGAACTGCCAGACTCTGAATCCATTAACAGGCAGTTGTGTCAGGAGAAAGCCCAGCTTGTCAAGAGGCTCCTTCTGCGGGGCCCACATGCTGTGCTTAGCTCTCCAGAGTGCTGGTAAACAGCTCCCTGCTCCCCGCCCCAAACGCGTGCACATGCACCCACGTGTGCGCACACTCACACACACACCCTCCCAAGTCCATGTGAGGCCGGGCCTCTCCACCCTGTAACAGGGAGATGGTCTGGGATTCTGACTCGCCCCTGTCTTTCTACACTTAAGGCCAACCTCAGTTTAGTGGAATTCCTCAAGCCCCAAGTCCAAGACTTCCTAAAGCAGGGACAAGCTGGCCTCATGGGCTGAGACCATGGAAAAGAAAAAATATGGTTTTCTGTTTTAAATGGGGAGGAGAGTGAGACGAGACAGGTCTATCGAGGTGGCTTGCAGAGAGCGGCTGGGGCAAAGGGACCAGGCCTTTCCTTGTGCCGCTTGGGAGCATCTACAATGTCCCCATGCAGTCCCCAGCACACTACTGAACCCGAGCATTCCCACCAGGAAAATGAGGACACCATCTTCTTCTAAGAGCTGTTTGAGGATTAAATGAGATAACAGATCTACAGCATTTAGTTTAGTGCCCAGCACCTGACCACGCTGAAGCCCTAAGGGATGGCAAGGTCCTAAGATAGGAGGGACCTGAGTCCTGGAATCACCACAGGCTGAAAAGTCAACCAGGAACCTCCCAACTGAACTGTTAAGGAAGCAGGCAATAAACTTCTTTTGTGTTAAGACACTGGAATTTGGGGGTACGGTTATTTCAGTGACGAGCATTACCCACTAATTAATATTATCTAACATAGGCAGCTTCTTGTTTGTGATCTGTAACCCAGGTAGACCGCTAGATCTCCTTCTCTTAATTGCTACAAAACAGCTGAATAGTTAGTTGAAGGCCAACTATATAAGGAAGCCATCCCGCACGCCCCTCTCAGAGGAAGGTGACAGGAGGTTCCAAGTGGCTGAAAGGCAGTGCGGATGCAGAGGAAGGGAGGGGAGCCTGTCTTCCCCTGACTTCTGCTCAGGGACCCCCAGGAAACATACAAGGCTATTAACCAGAGGGAGCTGCTGATGCAAATCAGCTTGGAAAGCCCTATATGTTGTGAGTGGCAGGCACTAACCGTTTGCATGACAAACCTCCTACAAGATGCCGGCTAAACTGCCCTTTTGTGCCAATTAAAGATTCTCCAGAACACAAAGATTACACACCATTCTGCAGCGCTGACAACAATAAAACAATTTTAAAGGCTATTCAGATCTTCAGTTCACAGCTGACATTGTCAGGAGGGGGAGATTGTCTGTGGCTTTGTTCTTTGTTGTTGTTGAGTCTCAAGACTTAACCAAGGATTTCTGGGGAAGAGGAGAGACTGGCAGACCAGACGGAAGGAGTTTGAAAAGCCTTCTTGAGTTTTTAAAGGAGAAAAACGAACAACCTGATGTTCTTTTCTTGTATTTGCATGTATGTGTGTACAAAAGCCTACACACACATGCGCGCACGCGCACACACACACACAGACACACACAGACAACGCTCTTTTTCTCACTAGCTCCTCTCTGGGGGTCCTCAGAAATGAGTCCCAAGGCATCTTGGTCTCTCCAGGGGCCTGACATACCCTGAGATGTGGGATTATGGGCAGCACTAGCAGATATTTTTGGCACCAATTAATTGAAACTACAAGGGCAAAGGCCCAAGAGCTTTTCTTCATGTGTTTGTTTTAAAGGCAAATGTCTCAAAACAGTCAAGAGTTAAAAAAAAGGGGGGGGAAAAAAACAATTTTGAGTTTTCAGAAGGGAGAAATGTATGCAGACTCTCTGATGAGGCAAAAGGGACAGATTTTTAGGATACAGTACATTGCCTACCAGGTCTGGATAAGAAATGACCAGAAGCCCCTTAGACGTCCCCTGAGTTATAATCTTGTGTGCACTTTACACTGTGTGCATGCACCTGTCTGTGGGACACCCTCAACATCACCTGGACAGCCAAGGCGCCAAGGAGAACATCTGTGTACCAACAAGACTGTGCTTTCTGTTCACAGGACCCCTTGTAAGACTGGGAAGCCTCTCCCTGCCTTGCTGATAACTCCTTCAGCTCCTGGGCACAGTAATAGCTCCCACCTGAGACTTCACGTTTAGCACCAATACCTCACCCCAGCTACACACAGTAGATGCTTAATAAGCAGGTGCCACACATTGGCTGAGTACATGCAGCACCTCAAAGGTTCATGACCACCTTAGCATCCAAAAGTACATACAGTCCTGCTCCCATGCAGAGCAAGAGGGCACAGGGCAGACAATGGGTAGAAGAAACAACATGGGCATCAAGCAGTGGTTCTCAACCAGGGACAATGCTGCTTCCCCGGGGAATCTTTGGCAATACCTGGAGACATTTTTGACTGCTCTGACCTGGAGTAGGGTTGTTATTGGCATCTGGCAGGTGGAGGCCAGCGATGCTGCCAGTCCTACAGTACACAGGACAACGCCCACCACGGGAAGGCATGCAGCCCACAGTGACAGTGGGGTCTAGGTGGAGAAAGACAGTCTTACGGTCCAACATGCCTCAAATGTTTACTTCCTCACTTTGCACCAGTCACACAGTGACTTTACTGAAACCTGGCTTCCAGGTAAGTACACAGGGCAGTCACAGTGGCCATGTAGCAGGACATGGTGAATGATGGCCGTGTCGAGCACCAATGCCCCAGCTGTGGTGACTACTGGCACCGATCTAAAGGCCTCAGGAAACACAACTGGCAGCCCACACAAGGGCCCTGGATGCTACAGATCAGCAAACACCCCCACCTTGCGTGAGAGCCCCTGTATCTCTTCATCTGCCTCCATTCTGAACTCTGTACCCTGAAGCAAATTCATTCATAAAAGAAACATCTTCCCCACAAGGACGAGGAAGGGGGAGGAAGAAACAAAACCGAAAAACAGCCAAATCACACAAAGTCTAGGTCAGCTCCCATCAGCTGGTTGTGATCAAAACCACTTTCATACTTGTCTGCTGGGCTAAACAGAAGGCCTCAGACCATCTCAGGAATGCGAGCTCCAGAGGCCAATCATCCCTGCACTGCAACTCCTGAGAAGCAGCTTTCCAGAGGGCCAAAAAGGGGGAGGTGCTGTCCCCTCGCCTTCCCTGGCCACTTGCCCAGACACGGGGTCAGCAGCTAGATTCCAGGGGCACCCAGTCATCTTCATTCTCAAATAGCCCTTTCCTCCCCTAGCCGACGGCAAGAGGAAGGTTCCGGAAGAAAGGCCAGAGCACAGCTTCTGCCCGTGCCCTCCCCACTGAAACAATTAGAGAGCTCAGGCTGTGGCTGCCAAGTTCCTCTGTCCAATTTGGTAGATATTTTAATAGAGGAGGAGAATTCCCAGGGGCCCCCCAACGGAAATGCCCCATGTCAGGGAACGTTTGTTTTCATTTCCTTTTGCCGTCAATGAATTCTACTCATGGCAGTGGCTTGGGGCTGGATCCGATCCACACAGAAGCTAACCAGAAGCATTTGTTCCTTGAAATAAATCTCTCTTTGGGGAATGAGTTATATATACATCCATGGGGGCGGGGGGAACCTACGCACGTACTCACACACACATATATATTATGCGTTACAGACGAAACGCATGAGCACATCCCTGGGCGGGCAGCCCCACACTTCTAGGAAGGGAAAGCAACTGCTGGTCAGCTTCAAGGGACATTTAGAGAAAAGTGGCTTGGTGGGGAGACTCAAGTGACCGACAGCGCCCCGTGAGGAGGACAGCAGCCCATAAAAGCAGAGCTTGCTGTGGGGCAAAGGCAGTATAGTGGGACAGGAAAACCAATAATTACAACCACTGCGGTCACTCAAGTGTTCCAAGTGTGCCAAGACCCACACTCGGCGCTCGCATGCATGGCCTCGGTCCAACTTCCCAGCAAGCAAGACAGCAGACGTTGTTACCATCATCCCCATTTTACAGATGAGCAAAACGAGACTCTGAAGGACAGAAGGACTTGTGCAAGGTCATGAGGCTAGGAAACAGCAGAACCAGGATCCAAACCCAGACACAGCTG
>RJWT010051395.1:0-10712 GCA_004365215.1 Cuniculus paca
ATTCCTTTTTTCATCCCCTTTCCCTTTCTCCTCCTATGTCCTGATACTCTTACTTATTTTTTTTTGTACATATCTGCAGTACATAATGAATTCTGACTCTTAAATCCAAATGTCCTGTTATGCCTTACTTGGGAGCAGCAACACCTGGATATACCAGGAATTAGGCTGATTATTTCAGTTCGATATACACACAAATCAAGCCAAATAGGCCCCCTTCCTTTGCCTCTCACCTGCAAAATAACCACTAAGCTATAGGTAGGAGTCTAAAACCACTCCTATGATTCCCACACCTGCTATAAAGCTGTTTCGTCCCTATCCTTGGAGGGTGAGTGGAACCTATGAATAGAAGGGGGACAGTCCTTCGGTGAGATACAGTTATGTAAATTATAATTTAAGTTACATCTGTTGCAACAGATGGGAGAGAGAGATTCCAGGCAGTAGCAGATGCTCTCTTGCTGGCCTCAGAGAAACAAACTGCTATCTTGTGGAGAGCGTCATGACAGAGAACGGAGGGTTCTCAAAGCTGAGAGCCTCGTCCCTGAAGCCACAAGGAAAGGTCTTCAAGAGACTCTCTCTGAGCCTCAGCTGACACTACTGGCTCAACAGACTCCTTGAGTTTAACCTGGTTAAACCCTGTGCAGATCTCATTCACCACCCATAACCTGGGTCCCTGCAACATGGAAACTGTGAGCTCATTAATTTGTGCTGTTTATAGCCACTAAGTCTGTGAAAATTTATTATGCAGCAATAAAAAGCTACCATAGGTAGCTGAGAAATTTCAAAATATCCACCTAGATATTTGAAGCAATGATACAAAGTACTTGAAGACACCAGTATATCTAAACTAAGACAAAGTAAATATCATGAATATGTGTATAGAATCCCATCTATTTTTAACTAAAGCCAAGTGGAATAACAACAAAACTCTAGACAAATTTGATCCATCTCTGATGAATGGTCAAAGAAAGTCAGTGTATGTTCCCCACCAAGGAGAAGATATTCCTATGGCTAAAATCACACAACTCCCTAAGCTCAGATGATGTACTTCACAAGCTGAATAGTCTGTCATAATGTAGGTTTAAAAGCGCATCGCTCTTCTGAGAAGAAATTACGGTCATCAATGAAGTCTGGTATTTTGATCTATTTGATAATTCTCATATTTATCATTAAAAATAATAAAATATTGTTCTCGGAAAGCCAAGCTCCTCTCAACTTGTACTCCTGAATCAGGATTTCATTTGTTTGTAATTTCAAATGAAGTAACCACATGATGTCATAAACAAAGTATGTATCTTATTTCCTTCTTCACAAGATGCACTTCCTAACACTTAGGCAAAAATAGTTGGCAAACTGAAATACAATTTTTCTGAGCAGGTGTCCATTACATGATACACCGCCCAAGGACCAAACATTTCCATCAGACAACTCTACGCATTTCGTTCCCATATTTCAGCATGGTTTTGTCATTATCTTCAAAACATGTCTGACAAAGGTTTTAAAATGAATTTTTAATCACTGTAAAACAGTAGTGTCCTATAGTGTATTAAAACTTTCTGACCTTTTAATTAGTGATTATATTTGAGGTTTCAAATATAGACAGGTATTTGAAATGTGGAAATTGAAAAATGATGCACAAGGTGAAAATTTCAAAATGAATTAACATTGTCTTTTCCAAGTGTCAGATACTGTATGGTACATTTTATACGCATTAGCATATTTAATTCTCAGAACGGCTTTATTATGGGAGAAGAAACTGTGACATAGAAAAGATTTCCCAAATTCATAAAGCTAAAAAGAAATTGTGGATCCAGGGTTCAAATTTAAGCATAGTCCAGCAGCATAATATGCTATACATGCTGAGTATTATATTATCTAACTATATGAAAAATAATGCATAATCAGTAACCAAAGATGATTTATATGGGCTACTGAGGTAATCTGTGTATTTTTTCATTAACCAGGTTTCTGGAAATGAAATGCTAGGCATGAAGTTTAAAATGATAGATTTTGCTTCATTCCCAAATCTCAAAATTCACTTGAATCTCCCCCAAATACCATTGTAAATACTTTCATATTTATGGAACAGTCTATTAATATACAAATAGATACATTTTTATGAAATACAGTTTTTTACACAAATGGGACATTTTCACTGTGATTTAGTGCCTCGGTTTTTCACTTAACAATATATCACAAAGATTATTCCTTGTTAATATGATAGATCTAGGTTTACTGATTTTTATGTGAAAATTTTCAACTTACCTCCATAAAAAATCAGCAGAATTCTCTGATGTGGTGATATCTTCTCTTTTAATCCTGCCCACAGAAACATAAAGGTGAAGATAAAACATTTTTCCTCCTGCCACAGTCTGGTATAAAGTTTTCTTGCAGAGAGAGGAAATATGGCCAGGCAAGCCAGAGACAAGGTAAAAGGTGGCTATTTTCAAATTTAAATTACTTCTGAAATTTAGCATTACAATTTTCAGTTTCAATAATGACTTCCATTTGTTTTATGAGCATTTTCCATTTTCATCATCATTTGTGGTATTCACAAGACCAATTCCAATTAGTCACCATAAAAGTAAATGACAAAATCTTTCCCTTTTCTCTTCTGCAACAAATGTTCACCATGTTCAGTAAAAAATCTTTAGGAAACTTTAAAGTCACACTATATTGTTCTGTATTCAATATTTGTGTTTGTGTGTATTCATGCACAGAATTCTATATCTGGTAATTTGAGCAGCCAAAGCCTTTGATGATCAAATCTGTCTTTTTTCCTTAATTTTCCTGCCTCTTAGTCACCACAGTCATATTGCTCATATACTTGGTAATTTTGAATTGAAATTGAGGTTGAATCACTGGACTTATAAGTAGGTGTTCAGTGCAGTCTCTGATGCCTGGCCATCTCCCCAGGTGATATTTGTCTTACAATATAGCCAGTGCTGTGTGCCATTGCTAGTCTAGAATCACACAGAATTATTTGCTAGTTTGCAGCACCATGAACCATGCAGATAAGAGAGAAATTTCTCTTATCACACAGCCTTCCCCAAGACCTATAAATTTCCTTACTGTTTCTCTTTGTTAGTGAGGTTATAAAAGTTGATTGTTCTCTGAGATTATAGCAATTCATATCTGTCAAGTTTATGTGGGCCCGAGTTCCAAGTCCCTATTTTGAGTGCATTAAAATCTTATTTCACAAGGGATTAGAGCATAGAGATGTGAAGATAAATGGACAGGTCGGTTTCATAGTTATGATATCTTGCTTTGTTTCCCAACCCCTAGAGATATCCTCTGTTGTTTAAGCCAAGTTTTGCATTTAAAAATGCTTATTTTTTTTTACACAAAATGTGTAAGAGGATTTAGAGTAGAAGATATTTTTAAAGTTTAGTGGTTATACAACTTGGATGGAAGACAAAGAAAGTCTTTTAGCAGCTTTTTCATGGATTCGTGAGCCTCTGGAGATCAGATGATCCTCCAAGTTCATAGAACATCATCTTATTGTCCTTTTGAGAGAAAAAGCAGAAAATAATAAATATTGAACATTTGCTAACAGTGGAAGGACTGGAAAAAGGAGGTTTGGGGATTAGAGAAGAGTTTATGCATGGTCCAGAGGAAGAGTTCAGATGTGAAGTCGGAAGGTCTCTTTGAGCTTGAACCCCGGAAGACTGGGAAGCATCCTCTGGATCCTAACCAAAGTAATTCTGCTTTGTAATGGGCCCCTGGTCAGCTCAGTGGCTGTCCCCAGGTGCTAAGGCTGTGTGCCAGATTATGACAAAAGGTCGCCCATCTCTGTGGTTAGACAGTGCTTACTGACACCAGTGGAGTTTTCCAGTATGAATGGGATGGAAGTGGAGCACATACAACTATTCCCAATATCCCTTCTGAGTTTTATTCTTGCTTTTGCTGTTTTACGTAGAACCTTATATATTCAGTAGCTTAATAAAGGGTGGCTTGTGACTTCTGCAGTACTACAGCCGGCAAATCATCCTCCACTCTGTAAGGATCCCCTAATAATCTCATGGATTTGCTATACTTGTTTTTTGGACAGTTGGTGCCCTCTCAATTCAGAGGCAGATGTTTATCTTATATCTTCCCCAAAAATTCATGAAACAACTAATTTCAGACTGTGACCTTTAAACTTTGGAAAAACCATTTAACTTTTCTTTTGCAATAATAGAACCTTATTCACAGTTTTGAGAACTAAATGAAGTGGGCATGGTAGTACGTCTTGGTAGGGCTGGCTACTCGGGAGGCTGAGCCAGGAGGATCACTGGAGACTACGTATTTGAAGCCAGCCTGGGCAACATAGGGAGATTCCACGTGAAGTATTAAGTGAAATAATTTACAAACAAATATCTGTATAGCAGCTACTCACTTGTACAAGTTAAATTAAGTAATTATGCATGTGTGAGCTCACTGTGATAATTTAGATGATTTCAGGATGACCAAGGAGAACACATGGCCATGAGGTGGCAGTAGTGCCTAAGGCGATTGCCGAGAGATGCTGAACTGGTAAAGAAATCCTTCACAGTCCAGGAGGCCTTTAGGAAATAACATTGAATGTTGAGGCCACTGCCCAGAAAGGAAGGAGTTGAGGAAACCCAGGTTTGACAGGATTCAGAAGGACTTACACATCTTGATGATGTTGTTTAAGGGAAAAATGGGAAGTCGGGTCAGAGAGTTCCTGGGAGCAGCAGGGGTTTGGGGAATGTTACAACCTCAGTGTTTACCTGATTATGGCTACTAGATTTTAAGTAGTTTGAGTGTAGTTTCATGAAATATACAAAGCAGTCAGTCTTTTTTTTTTTTTTTAACCCAGAGCTTATATCCTTATCCCTTTTTAATTTTTTACTTTTTTTATTTTGAGACAGGATGTGCAAACTCCCTAAGTTGCTGAGAATGGGTCCCAAATTTATAACTTTCCAGCCTCAGCCTCCCAGTGTGCTGAGATTATGTGTATATGCCTGCATGTCCAGTTCAGGCAGTCTTTAACTGGCTAAAAATATACATAGCGTAATTTCAAAATAATAAAATATGTAAAACTTTGAGTTTGGTGCTGGCAGGATTTGAGGTGTTGGTTTTCTTCCATGAAGAAGAAAAACAAGTGCTGATTATAAAGCACCATCTTTAACCCGTTGATAGAACACATCTCCACATGTATAAATTTAACACACATATAAGATGCAAATTATTGATACTTTTGCTTTTCTTTTTTTCATTCGTCACTCAGATCCATTCTCCACCTTCTCCATCCTTTTTGTCTTCCGGAAAGCAGGAAGATGACCTGAGCTGGAGATACAGGACTCCAGGCCCCGAAGACTGGAGTATTGTTCATTTTCTGTTTCCACCAGCGCCAGCCTCCACAGACTCGTGTTCCTGCAAGACCTCTGTGACAGCTCCACCCTATGAACTGCCCGGGTTCTGACATTCTGTACTCTGCCAGCTCCTTGGAGACTCTTTCCTTTGCACTGATTCATGTAAACCTACTCATCTCTACCATGAGCCCTTCACTGAAAGCCCTTGCCATGAGAAAGTCATCTCGTAGCTAGCGTGGTTCTGACCTCACTGATAGAGGTCAAGTTTCTTTCCCCCTGAGTATTGCAAGCTATGTAATTAGATTGCAGATATTTTAAAATAGATAATCCACTCACATGGCTCAAGAAAAAGAATAACTATATAAATTCAAAATGTAAAATGTAAAAAAAAAATAATCTTTTCTTCCAATCTTGTCCCTCTTCTAGCCCAAATCTTTTTCTGTTCGACATAAAAATCTCCAATTCTGTGAATCTTTCCAGAGTAATGCATTCTAAAGGAGATACGAACATAGATTTCAATCTTTTATTTTACACAAAAGGTATATTATTATGCATACCATTTTGACTCATGAGGGATTTATTTTTATTTTTCTGCTAAATAGTTCCTGGAATATTTTTAAAGTTATATAGCATGACACTATAAAAATAAATCATAATTTTAGCAACTTCCTATTGATGGATTTTGAATTGATTCTAATCATTTGCTATTATGCAAAAATGTGAAGGATAGATTTAAAATATATTACTGAGTATACTACAAACAAATGTATCCATAGCATGTATTCTAGAAAGTAAAATTACTGGGTCAGAAACCATATGCAGCTACAATTTTGGTAAGTATTGCTTGTTTTTTCCATTACAGGTCCCACTAATTCTCACTCCCCTTGGCAGTGAAACCTGTTCTATTCCCCATAGCCTCACCAAAGGAGCATCGTTAAACTCCCTCTTCCTGTAGATTTCTCTGGCACCCTCCTGCTCCAGACTGTGGGGCAGAAGGTTTATGCAGAAGTGTAGAGAGTGAAAAGAAAGCACCCAAGGCAAAAACACAAATTTTGCTTTAATTTATTAAACTCAATGTAAATAGAAAGGGAATTATATGTCAACTTTTAAAATGATTCCCACTACATCAACAATGTCTCCTTTATTTTCTGCTTAATTTTACACCTTTATTTGCCTAAAATGCATGATTGTTCATCCTCCAAAGGGTGACAGTGTGACAGTGCTGAAGATTTTTTTTTTCTGTTTTCGTTAGCTTTTACTTTTCTAATGAGCACTCGGAGCCCAAAAGGACAGAACACAATTTATTACTCCTTAAGGGAAAGCACATAAAAGTTCCTTTTCTTGTCCATCTCCCCAAGGAGTTAGCATTTCTCTAGCTTAGGATGGAAATATCTGGTTATTGGTGGTAGTGATCTCATGAGAGATGCTGCAAGGCATAAGTACAGGAAAAACAATTTTATCCCTGTTTTAGTGTGTTCACTGGTAAACCTTCTGAATGTGACTGCAGTGTTAGTGAAACGTATGGCATCTGTTCTGCTTTGATCTCTATAGTGGCTCCATTAATAGAGAAAACTCTTCAGATGTATTTGTAAACATTAGAAAGCACAAGTGTGCTGCTAGTAAATGCTTAGAACCCGCACTCCGTAGGAAAGGACTCTCATTTTAGCACTGGTCAACTTGCATCACATAAATATTCCATCTGTGGCCAGCTTTAAACTAGTGATGTCTCTGAATGCAGAGGTAGAAAGAGATGCACAGTACTTGTCACTCTATTGGTTTCCCTCTGGGAACATTTTCACCACAGTGACATAGTAGATATGCATAACCTCAACAGCATGTAACTGCACTGCAAAATGGGGTTTTAAAAGTTAGATTTCTTTCCCTTTAGACACAAGTGTTTTCTTCAGACTTCCTCAGGCCCAAGGCATAAGCAGCCACCCCAAGCTGTCCTCAGCTAAGGTGAGTGGATAGAATATGCAGCTGCTGGCACCCGGATCTCAAGCCCAATTTCATTCCTTTACACAAGGAAGGGAGAGGACCATGTCCAGGAACAAATGGAACGAGCCTGATCACATCTATTGCTTCATTTTTTATTAGTACATATTTTCAGTACATCATGAATACATTCAAGTGGGTAGTTGGTGCCTGTTCACGACACATCTTATTTCTTTCTACATCCCCTTCCGCTTCATTCTTCCCTTTCCTCCTTACCATTTTCCCATTTGCCAAATATCTATATCCTTGTTTCCTACTGTCAATCTTTCATTTTGCTCTTTGCTCTATTATACTTTGGGTTTTTTATATTAGAGAAACCATATGATTTTTAAATTTGTGTGTCTGATTTACTTCACTTAAAATTATGAATTCAAGGTACATCCCTTTTCTTATACGTAGCTCAAGTTTATCCTTCTTTGTGGTAGTTTAGTACTCCATTGTGTAAAAATGCCACATTCTTCGTTTATTTATCTATTGACCGATATATACGCTACTTTCACAATTCATCTACTACAAATTGCACTGCTCCGAAGATGAGTAAGCAAGCATCACTGTAATATGACATCTTTCACTCTTCAGGAAGATACATAGAAGGATATTAGCTGGGTCAAATGGACCTTCTATTTTCAGTTTTTGAAGATTATCCATACTGATTTCCATGACAGTTGTATTAGTTTACATTCACCAACAGTGTAAAAGTGTTGTTTTCCCTACACTCCTAACATTTTTTATTATTTGATTTCTTGATGATTGCCATGTTTGCTGTAAAAAGATGGAATTTCAGTATTGTTTTAATTAGTATTTCTCTAGTGATCATCAATGCTGAACATTTTTCATGTATTTATTGGTCATTCATATTTCTTACAAGTAGTGTCTACTTATTTCAGTTGCCCATTTTTGAATAGGTCTTTTATTCTGAGGAGTCTAATTTATTTTTGAGTTCTGTTTATATTCTAGATAGTAATGTCTGTTTGAGGGGTAACTGGTAAAATTTTTTCCCATTCTGTAGACTGCTTCTTTATTCTTGATTGTTTCCTTTGGTTTTCAGAAGATGCTTGATTTGATATAATCCCATTTGTTAGTTCTTGGTGTTATTTCTAACTACACATGTGTGTAGGAATTTATCTATTTCTTCAAAATTCTCCAATTTTTTTGGAGTACAATTTTTAGGGTAGATGGTGATGATCTAGATTTTGGCAGTGTCTTGTGATTTCAACTTTTTTCATTTCTAATTGGATTGACGTCTTCTTTGATAAGTTTGTCCAAGGGTTTGTCTGCTTTGTTTATGTTTTCAAAGAACTAGCTCTTAGATTTTTCTTTGTATTGTTTTTAATTTCAATTTTAATAACATGCTTTCTGATCTATACGATTTCTCTCATTGTACTAGATTTGGGTTTTGACTATTCTTGTTCTTGTAGTTTCTTGAAGTACATAATTATGTTGCTTATTTGAGCTCACTCTACTTTTCTAATGTAAGCATTTATAGCAATAAATTTCGTTTTTAGGATTGCTTTCATGGTGTCCCATAGGTTTTGGTAGGTTGTACTGGCATTACTGTTTAATTCTAGAAATTGTTTAATTTCTGCCTTGATTTCTTCTGCAATCCACTGAATGTTCAGGACTGAGTTTTTTTAAAGCCCAACTGTTAGTGTAATTTCTGTTGTTTCTTTTGCTATTTAGTTCTAGTTTCAGTGCACAGTTTCAGTGTCTTATATTCTGATAGGATGCATGGGAAGTGTTTGACTTTATTCCTTCCCCCACTGTTTCTTACTATAAAAGACCCTAACACACTTGAACAATGGTGAGATGGTGATTTGAGGCAAAGGAGCCCCTCCATCTCCTTGAGCATGAGCATGTGAACCTAAGAGGCTGATAACAAGCACAGACACAGAAAACTCTAGTAAAATAACTCAGAAATGATTTAAGTATTCATTGCCTTTATTCCTTACATCATCTTTTTAATTCTTTTTACATTATTTGACTTTTGGATAATGGTTATTTTTAGTTACTGGCTTGCAAAATTTTTGAAAATTTCTCCATTATCTTTTGCAAGCTCATATAAACTGGCTGTAGCACATTACTGAGAGGAAATAGACAAGCAAACCAAACCACTGAAAGAGGACATGCTTATTTTCAGACCTTCAGATAATCATAATCACACAGTGAGAAAGACTGCTTAGTTCGATACACAAATCCAACTTCATCTCTTTTCTTAAAAACAGATCCATTTTTTGCTGGATGTAAGAGTATGTCTGGGTAAAATATATTTTCCATCTTGACTCAGAGAAAAGTGAAAGCACATGACTGAGTTCAGGCCAATGATAAGTGAATGAAGTTGTTGAGTAGGAGTCTGAAAAACTAGCTTTAAAGTGAAACAAAATCATCCACCATCAACTTTTTCACAATTGACTTTTTGCATTTTTCTACAAGTACTTGATGGGTAGAGTCATGCCAAGCATCTTTTGAATGTAAGGCAGTGCTGAATGCATAAAATTCTACAAAGAATGATGAAGAGAAAAATAGAAATATTCTAAGATATTTCTAATATGATGATCTGGTACAATAGCCTACATCTGGAATCCATTGTACAAGACAGAAAAATTAATAGATTTTTAAGCTAATTAACTTGAGATCTTTACAACAAAACCAAATAAAATTTCTAAATAATATAGCCAACTTTTACTGGGTCAACCATGTGGCATGCACCATCATAATTATACATGAGATTTCTAAAACAATTTTAAAAAGCTTCATTTGTGTATTAGATGTAGCTTGTGATTTTAGAGACTCATTTGACCTAGAAAGGATTGATTAAAGGTATATATCCCTAACTTCTTTCAGAAAGTAGGTGTTCTAAGAAAAGAGATGTTCTAAGAGATTTATTCTTCAGTGCAACAAAAGTAACTTACACTTTTTTTGCTTCAAGAAGTATTAATAATATAATGCATTTCATTTAATTTTTATCCTTGTTCCATTTTTAATAGCAAATATCAATTCACAGTGACAATAAGTTAAGTACAATTAAATAGAGAAAGCACTGTTTTGATACTGTCTTTCTCATATAGATTTAATTGTGATTTTCTTCCATTTCTCTGTGTAGCTCCAAGACTTTCTACAATATTATATGAAGTAGACATCTAATATTAGACACAGTGTCTTTTCTGTAATTGTAGACACAGGAAGTAACATCTCTATTGTTTCCCTCAAAATAAAAGAGCTACCTGGAAAATAATCAGATTTGAAAACTAGAGATCAAAAATGCAGCCTCAATCAGCCTATCGTTGCCTTCCCTGCCTCACAGAGTAGTCACGGGGCAAGCGAATAGCAATGGCAGGGAAGGTAAGGATAGGCTGACTGGGGCTGATATTTTCGATTTCCAGTGTTCAGGCTGAATTTTTTTTT